>CM032664.1:749779-837203 GCA_019095985.1 Streblospio benedicti
GAATAAATTGCCCAGGTACTGCACAGATTGTCCAGTGATTTAATGTCATTTCTGTCAAGGTGACCAACAAAGCTAAGATATCTCCATATTACCGGTAGATGGTTTTAATGACGTTTCTTTCCCATGTTCCCAGACCACTAAATGAAGTTAGATTTCTCAAGTTTTAAGAAATATTGCGTAAAAAATATACAATTTGGATTCACTGTACCTGGATTTAAAAAAAATGAAATGAAACATGTTGTATAGAGACACCTGTTTCTTTTGACCAAATTTTGCCACCATTTTAGAAAGTGATTTTACATAAAGGACAGAAATTTAATGTTTTGGAAAAAAAAAAAGATTTGATGAATATCTCTACTCGCACACTCTCACGTCCGTTTTTATCATGTCATGGTGTCGAACTGATCAAGTGGTTATTAATGCCTTATATGTAGTCGGCATGTGTTTTTTAACATTTTTTGCCGCTATCTTTAAACATAATACTGTTTTAAATGCAAGGATTCTGCAATGAAATATTTCATGTTGAATATGTATGCTTCTTTTGAAAACTTCATTGTAGAAAGCGATTTACACAAATGAAAGAATTCTCATATGAACTACATTTATATTATATTGGACATATTACTGTGTCTTTTAAAAACTGTGTGACCGTCATATTTAGAAAGCGATTCTACATAATGAAGGGCCTTCAAAGAGCACGCAAGGCACAGTGACGAGTTTTACGATTTCACTAGTGAGAGAGCAAGCGACTGATGTTGAAAGAAATGAGTGAGAAAATTATTTATGTTGACCATTACTGCTTGTCCGTTGTGTACAAGGCAACCTTATGAACATCTGAATCATGGTAATGTAGCCCATGGTCAATAATTCATGACCAGTGCATTAATAAGCGGATGAAGATCTTAGAGATAATGTGAGATGACCATTAGATGTTACAAGTTTTCAAAGTTGATCTCAGGAGAAAAAGTTATATGTGGGCGTCAGAGTGATCATAAGTCGTATAGTGTTGTGCTTTGCATTGAGTGGAGGGCTGTCAGGTGTGTGAATACAGTGGAACCTCGTCTCGAGAGCTGGACAATTTATGAAGGTTTGGGGCCACAAAAATATTTTTATGAAGGCCCCTTATTAAAGACGTCTCTCTTTTAAGATGTTTTTCATTGGAGGTTATTCTGTAATAAATAGTGACCAAACTTCTGAGCTATGTTGTGTTCACTTATATGTGTAAGGTAAGTTCATATCAAAATTTAATGAGCTCCAGTTGCAAGGTAATTGCAGAAATCATTTGCATGCTAGTCTGCAGTTGGTATAGCAAGAAAAGTCAGATATCTTCAAAATATCTACCAAAATGCCACACATGTACAGCAATATTTGAGTTCGTATTCAGTTTGTGTACCATCCGCACCGAAAATCGACAATTATTGCGCCCATTGAAGTGAAATGAACGCACCCATAACACCTGTTCATGTGTCTCCAATGAATGTTTTATAGGAATGCTCTTGCAAAAACATAATATATAAGTCACAGTTTTATAATTGATGATTGTGGTATGTACATTTGTTCTGAATGCATGTTTATATTGTAAAAGATTAATGAAGTATTATTTTTAATTGATATGTATCGGTAAATTGGTATATTTTGGACAATTACAGATGGTCTCATTTTGGTATCTTTTAGTCTCATTCTGTATTGTTTTGGAGAATATGAATAATTAGGAATTTTAAATTTTGAAATTAATTTATTTAGTACGATATTATTTCCTAGGTTTCGAGACTTAAGTGTCATCTTCAGGGAATTGTAATTACAAAAAACAAAATGTAAACGAAATCTAGTCCAAAAACATGATGGTGGACATTTTGGATAATAAATTAATTTCAAATTTCAAAATTCCTAATTATTCTAAATTATTCATAAAGTCTCCAAAACAATACAGAATAAGACTAAAAGATACCAAAATATTTTTAATTGATTAGTTGATAACATTGGCTCTCATATCTTGTATGAAGCATAACTTTATATGAGTGATTCTAGTGCATTACTGAAAAAAGATTTTGATGCCCTGACAAGGTCTTGGGGCTTGGATAACAAGCAATCAGCAAATGACACTTCTTCTTGCTCTCAATCTGCTCCCAACATGTCCCCCAAACATTGACCCTCGCAGCCGCCAGACAACTCCAACGATGTTTGCATGGTAAGCAGAAATAGATTACCCAAGTAATCTCACTGCTGGTTTGAATAACTGAGTATAACAACATCCCGCCGTATGGTGTGCAGGAGTGGAGAGTACAGGATGAATGGGATGACAAAGATGGTGTAGTTAAAGAAGAATGCTAAATACAAACGGAGTGTAGATTTAAAGAGTGCTTTAATTAATGCAGAACGTTTACATTTGTGTGGAGATAACTGAGGTTCTAGTAAGTGAGTTATGTAGGTTGGTAGTTTGAGACTCATCATGCTGGTTATATATTATTAGCTGTATAGTAGTTGTTGAGCAAACTCCTCTCTAATTGACAGCCAATGGGCACGTAGGACATATGTGTTATATAGGTAGAGAGCACCCGACTTGTAGTCTTAAGTTAGAGCAGTAAAAAGTTTGTTGCTTTTGTTATTGTATTGTTATTGGATCTGGATCTAGTATTGCAGATTGATATAGGAAGTATAGGACTAACTCGGTGAGTTCTTGTGGGGTATCATGGCGAGCCCGAATGTCGAGCCTGATGCATGACAAGAACGAATCCCGAAAAAATAATTCGTATTGCACAACAAACTTGGTTTTGTATCTATCATTCTTTTCTAAACAATTACAACACTGGTTTAGAAATGTGAAAAAGTAGTTCGGCTGAGTACAAGCATGATAACCATGGTATCACCCCTGTTCGAACAGGGGTGATAACTCTATCCGGGTAATTGGATACTTCTGGATTATGATAGCCAATGACATTACGTGAAAAAGAATGATAAAGGAGATTAGAAGTAGGTTATGTGCTGCGTACATTTCCATTATATGTAGTCCTTCACCTAGATCCATTGTTGGCATGGCAAGCCGTAATAGATTACAACACAAATCTCAGTGGTTTGAATTAATACAACAACCTATGGGCACACGCTCCACCTTGGGGTATTGAAGGGCGAATTGAATATTTAGGCCTACAGGAGAACCTCGCTATTAAGATCATCCAGGGTACTGGCTTCAACCGGTCTCAAACGACAGATAGTCTGTTTATGCATGTACAGGATTGTATGCTGTAGTCTCTCTTTTGAATGCTCGGAGCCACGTATATTATAGTACAAAGATGGTATCTTCAAAGAGGCAGTCTTCATTGGAAATAACATTATTACTCAATGTAGATATACAATACAAAGGTGTGTATTTCCTGAATTTTAATGAAGTATAAAGTAAGTTTTGAATTTTTGTTGTCAATTAAGGTGTTATATGTGTATTTTATGAAGGAAAAACATGCCATTAAAACACAATTTCTGCTATTAGCTTCGTAGGAGTGAACAAAGTCAGTTAAAGTTTTATTTTGAGAAGTAAAACGTAACCACCCAAAATGTCAAGACTCACTTGATTCCTCAAAACTTGCTTTTGTAAAAAAAATTACCATTGCCGTATTAGATAGAGGCAGCAGGAAATCAGTCTGCTATTTTTTGCTATCAGTTTTGTAGAAGTGAACAAAATCATCAAATAATAGGTTATTATATGAATTGGGGTGAGAGATCAGATGATAGCTCACTGAGTTAAGTGTGGAGTTTGATAGAACGAGTGAGGGCAGCAAACAAGTTCTGTTAAAGTCCACACGAGATGAGATATTGTCTGATCTCTCACCCTCACTCATATAATTACCCTTTTCACTCATGTTTGTTTATCATTGTAGGTCTTAAACTTTGTAGTGTAAGATATTAATAGTTGACAGAATTATTTTTATCTCACAAGATTAATCAAAGGCAAAATATTCAATTGAGTCAATCATAGGTAAGCTGTTCTTAATAAGATTTATTTATATAGTATAAAATGTACCGTAAATCTATCAATGTAAAGACTTTTATAACACCAGACGGTGTGGCAGACTATTAGTTCTCCAAGACAATAGTTAAAAGCCACAGATAGCCAAGGTTGTCATACCAGATTGCGTGTTAAATCTGTAACGACATGGCTTAATTCAGAGATAATATGATAATTCCTTAAGAGCCTATCTCCATTGTTGCTTGGACTATTCCATGTAAAGCAATAAATAATTCTCTTTGATCCACTTTTATTTAGCAATATGCCAAAAATGTCGATGTAATAGATATGGGTTTGAAAATCATTCAAAACAACTTTAATTGTGCTGTACGACAATAGTAAACATAAAGTCATCAAAGAAGCTATCCATGTTTCGCAACAATGTTCATTTGAGGAGCTATTGTCGGTGAATTAATACAGTCTAATGAACCATGAGCGAAGTCAAGTACGTATTGTCATGGAATTTATCAAGTTTAATTTGCGACAGAATGGAGCACAATGAACCTTTATGATCACTCATTTTTCAATAAGTCAATTTAAAGTAAGTAATCATTGATCTGGGTAGACGTCCTGCGGTGGCATTTGTCCACACACTCCATTATATTAAAGGCCCAAAAACGAAGAAGCTGTGTTTGTGACTTTAACTCCATGCTCCAGCAGAGTTGTTTTTCCTCTTTCAATGCTATAAATTTAGTGTCCATCCATATTCCATAATTACCCTGCTTAGTGTCAACCGATTACAATACTACTGCTGATTACAATACATAGTGTTATCAGGCTTGTGGATTCTCGGTAGTAGCAGGGGTTCACCTAAGTAAGACAGTGCATTATTAATGACTGTTTGATTGGGCCAAAAACAGCAAGTGACATTGTATTGATAGGCCATCCCAATTGATTTCAAGTGCAATTCTGTCCCTCAATATGGCTCTTGTTGACTGTACAGTGTAACCACTGGAGTAATACCACCGACAGGACAAGTCACAAGTGGTCAATCATAAAGAGGTGGTCTTTATATGGAGGTTTGTGGCCCTCTCTTGAAATGAAAGTTTGAAGGTTTAAAAATTGCAAAAAATAGTCTTGTTATTGAGGCCTTCGCTTTACAGATGTAAAGCTAATTGCAGGTTACACTGTATCAGTAATGCAGCCAGCAAAAGAGTATGTATGTTTGGCAAATTGTTGTTCGTACTGCATGTTATAAACACAGTGGTTAACCCAGCTGGATTCCGCTAATGCCATGTTCAGTGACAGCCGATTGAAGATATTCATGCATTGCTCGTGGCAGCAGCGGGCAAGATTTCTTCTATAAAAGGAAAAGAGCGCAGGTAGAGGTGCATTAGACTAATGTGGTCAGATGGACTCTTGCTGCTCGTGCTGTTGTTGTGCATGTGTGTGGGCAGCCCGTGAAGTTAGTTGCTTTACGCAGTGGGACAATACAAAATTGGATTTGTCCGTCCAGCAGACGATAAGTTTTTACATTTCTTTTCTGCTGCTGCTGCTCGGGTCTTGATGAATATCGTGTCAATACAAGATATGTACAAACTACAACGCGTGAGGAGGATATTGACGCTCAAATATTGCGGTGACGGTGACAGTATAATAATAAGAGAGGGGTGGCGCCGGCTGCGAAAAATACACACAATAAAGTTTGTTGGCTAAAAGAAAATTGTTTGTACACTGGGTTATTAATAATCCGGCCCTAGAGCGGATACGGATGACTATTTAATGTGTACTATACTGCTAATACTCATGTATATTTGATTTCTTGAGGACATTATTAGAAGGGAAGCTACACATTTATCGACTAGGTGACGGTCAGCCGCGTTTTTGTCTTTCGGTAATGACAGACAATTAGAATGCATGGATTAACCATTTATATTGGCAGAGCACTCGGTGACTCGTAGGATAGATAAATAACTTGGACAAATGGGATATAAGATAAAAGCTCATTGTGAAAGACTGTCATTAATTCTTGGATGCTGCACTGCAGGCTTTTAGTGAAAAAGAAATGACATTTACAACTAACAAGGTACAATGAAAAAAAGAAGAACAACTGTAAATCTAATAACGACAAATTTACAAGTCGGCTCTTCGCAGTTAAAACTACATTCAGTTTCCCTGTCATGTTTAAAACATATTGCGATTTTTCGAAAGACGTCTAGTGCAGATGTGTTAACGTAGTGGTGTAGTGTTAATGTAGCTTCCAGCATATAACAAGAGTTAACCTTTGGAGTAAAAAGAACTTGATCTACGCTGTAAAAACATCGACCATTACATCTAATGTGGATACAAAAGACGACCTCAAACTAATTCAAGGTGTCTTGTGCTGGGGGATTCGAAAGACAATGTAACATTTGTCTTAGAGCTAAATCACAGGTACTCAGCTTGGCGACATTCTACAGTCACAAGAGACCTGCCGCGAGGTCGTGTAATTTGTTTGTGCGGCATTAAAAGCTGCTTACTAAATTTGTTCAAAGTGTGTACAACGTTGTTGTATTAGCCACCAGAGCAGCACCAGCCCACTGCGAGGAAAGGTCAGTCTCTAAGTAAACGAAGAGAAAAATGTAACCGTTCTGATTAATCACTTGATCTCTCCATGCCTCATGTTAGCAGAATGCCACGGTTGGGCCAGGCATTTGTCACATGTCTAATTTTGGGGATAAATGCACAAACAAGGTGAACTTTTACATGCGACCTTAGAATAATAGGAGAACAGGATAGATTTTATACATTACCAAACTGGTGAGTGTTAAAGTGCTGGTAAAATTTGAGAGAAGTTACTTTTGAAACGAAAAATGTGCAATAAAATGGAAACATTGGCTGATAAAACCCCTGGAGTGCATAGGAAGGAAATACAGGAAGGGTGTTTGAAGCAAAATGCCCCCCTGAGATGGAGCTACCGGCGAAATTGGGATATATGGATTGTTATGCTTGTTTTATGTTGGAGTGGCCGCCTTATACCAGGTGCGCTGGCCAACGCAGGGAAATCGCCATTGGAATATCGCATTCCTGAGGAGTCGCCCAGAGATACGATTGTAGGATATGTAGCAACTGATGCCCGCTTGACTGAGAAGTATAGCTCAGATGTATTGAATGAGCTGAGATTTAGATTTCTCACCCAACCCGATTTAGACCGAAGTTACTTTGAAATAGAAGAAAAGACAGGGATAATTAGAACAACGGGGCGAATAGACCGCGATCTTATATGTCCTCACAAACTGAAGTGCTTACTCAACTTTGATGTGGGGTTGAGTCCAGTGCAGTACTTTGATATTATTAAGGTTGTGTTAGAAGTGTTGGATATCAATGACAACCCACCCATTTTCTCCCAGCGAGAATTGTCGTTTGATATATCAGAGTCCACAGCTCCAGGTACAAGTTTTGCTATTCCCGCCGCTTCTGATCCAGATAGTGCTTTTAATGGCATACAAGAGTATGAACTTGTTTCACCGTCGGGAAAATTTGACCTGAGAATCTCAAACTCAGCTGATGGTAGCACTAATCTGCGTTTAGTTTTGAAAGAGCCTTTAGATAGAGAAATAGTTAATTTCTATCAAGTGAGAGTGATTGCCCATGACGGTGGGATGCCGTCTAAGTCTGGCTCAGTTATAATTGACATCGACGTGAAAGATGCCAATGACAATAATCCCCAATTTGATAGTCCTATTTATGAAGTGTTTGTCACAGAGAATCTGCCCATCGGCAGTGTAGTGACTACAGTCCACGCAAGGGACGCAGACGACGGCATAAATGGCAGAATAGTGTACAAATTCTCTAAACAGACACATGAGGAGTTTGGAAAGCTCTTTGGGATTAAGGGGGATACGGGAGAGGTGTTTGTGAAGCAGGGCTTGAACTACGAGGAGGGACACATCTATCAGTTGTCTGTCATGGCCCACGACCAAGGACCGGACGGCGTACCTGCCACGGCCAGCCTTGTCGTACGTGTTCAGGATATAAACGACAACCCGCCCAAGATCGATGTGAACACCTTAACAACCACCGGGGAGGCTCAGGTGCAGGAGAACGCCAAAGTAGGCACATTTGTGGCCCATATTTCAGTGACTGACGGTGACAGTGGCAATAATGGCAAATTCTCATGCTCCATAAACAATGATAACTTCCAGCTCATAAAGCTGTATCACACTGAGTTCAAAATTGTCACCAGCAAAGTGTTTAATCGCGAGGATGTGGCCAGCTACACAGTGCCGCTCGTGTGCAGGGACAAGGGCGAGCATCCGCAGACGTCTGTCGTCAACCTTCACGTCAACGTTATGGATGAGAACGATCACGCGCCCGTGTTCTGGCCACCGAGGTATTCGGCAATCTTAGAGGAGAATAATCCAATTGGGGCTTACATACTCAAAGTCAATGCCACTGATGGGGATGTTGGTCCCAATGGGAAAATTACGTTCAAACTTGACCCAAATGCAGGCGAATTAGTCAAGGTGGAACCCAATTCCGGCCTCATTACTGCGGCTATCATTTTTGACTATGAGCGCATCAAGAATTTCGAATTCCAAGTTTATGCTGTTGATGGTGGCGAGCCTCAGAAGTCGGCAACAGCCACAGTGCATATGACTATACTCGATCATAATGACGAACCACCGAAATTCTCACAAGATTCATACTCATTTGGAACCTATGAAAATCAAGAACCTGGCTTTGAAGTAGGTCGTGTTTTAGCAAAAGATGCCGACAATCCCCCGTTCAATCACTTCGTTTTCAAGCTGGATCCCCTGAATTCAGCTGTGGATACATTTGCCATCGATTCCAATTCGGGTGTGATCACTACCAAGAAAACATTGGACCGGGAAGGGCAGCCTGTCTACTACCTGACAGTAATTGCTGACCCGGCGGATGGGATCATGTACAGCAGCACTGCCAGTGTCTCCATCTATGTAGCTGACAAAAACGACAACGAGCCTGTTTTCGATTTCCCCACAGTGGAGAACAACACTGTGAAAGTTTCCAACAAGGCCCACGTTGGCTATAAATTCGCCCGCTTACATGCTCACGATATTGACACGGGCACCAATGCTAAACTCACCTATGGGATCGTCGAAGGCAACAGAGGGAATACATTCAGTGTGGACCCTGTCACAGGCGCGGTGGCGGTCAATACTGATATAAGCCACATTCATTTGGAGCAGTTCTACCTCAAAGTGCTTGTCAGCGACAACGGTGAACCGCCATTAAGAGACTACGAAGATTTGATGATTGTAGTGTCAAAAGACGTCGCTTTTCCCGTCGTTTCCAGTCCATATTCTCTGGAGGGTGACAATCTAATTATCGTATTAGCATTTGGACTTGCAACATTGTTTGTGGTTATAGTGATCGTGATAGCAATAATCTTCATAATTAGGAAGAGGAATCGTGAGCATGGCAACGGGGTCGTTAGCGACAAGGAGATGCAAAAGATGATTCAGCCTGTTGTGATGATGGACGATATTCGTAAGAGTCAGCCGCCGGCGCCCGCTAATGCGTATATATCCATGAAGGAGATGGAGACAGTGAAAAACCAAAAAAATATCAAACCGGATACTCAAATAACGCGGAACGGAGGCAGTCACCATCACATGACGGACGTTCAGCTGCCCGATGACCATCGCATCATAATCCGCGAGATATCTCCGGTGAGTAGCGACGCTCCTTACTACAAAGTTTATTGGGCTGTTTCCTATTAAATGATGCATGTGCCAGAATGCGTGGGAAAATGTTGTCTGCTGCTGTGCATGGAAAAAAAAACTTGCCAAAAAGTGATTTACGATGAGCGCGAGTGTTGTCATAGAGGGCCAAATAACTGCATTTATGAGATTAGTGTAATGTGATAACGTGAGAGTGAAACTGAACTTCAAAGAGGATTATTGTTTTGTTTAATTTCGTGTGAATAGCAGTTTTTATTTCATTTGTGTGATTTATTTCTTTTGCTTTATTGATTTGTGTGTGATTTTTTTGTTAACATTTTGTTTGATGCTTGTAACTTGCAACTTTCTCAGCTCAAAAAACATTTGCATTGACTTTTCAATATCTATCATGATTTTATGTACATGTAAACATTGTTATAGGTTTTTGAAAGACCAATGGTAAATGAGATAAGGTTGAATCTTTTCTCATGATCATGTTGTTTTACACCCAACTAATTAAGACGTGGAAGGTCCACCTTACTGTGAATCGAAGACAGTGCTAATAATGCAGGAGTCCATCTGACCACATGTCAATGGTTGTTTTCTGAATGGCACAGGCTGGGAGGCTTTGTATTTATCGTGGTTCACATGATTTGGGGGGTTGGGGTGTATTGAAAATCTGAGGTGCACTGATATAATAGGGGGACAGCCTTGAACATTGATAGTGATTTTAGAGTGGGGGGGGGGGGTTGGGGGCTGAAAATAATTTCATAATTGTTTCATTTGCACCCCCCCCCCAGGCCATATTAAATAACTGGTGGCTTCCTAAATAGTAAGAAAGATACACCTCCCAGTACTCATAATGAAGCATCTATTCAGCTGTATGCACAGTTGGACTCATTGAACATGAACTTGAATGGAGTTAGTAGAAATCTTAGATTATCAGGAATTGCTAGTTTCAGCGATTCATAATGTAAAGTAAACATCAAAAGAAATAGCTCTTTGCTGAATGAAAACACAAAATTGACAGAAATTGACAAAGTTTGAGATAAATGGGTTGAATTGTACTTGCTTTTGGACCAGTCCTTTGTATATATCATAACTAAATGTATTCACAGTAAGGCGACTTAGGTGACCTCTACTTGTCCAATCCCCAAGGCAATCTTCTCAGAGCGGTTTTACTGTATTACCTTGAGATATGAAGAAAGACATCACAAGGACTAGTGCAATGTTATTGTATCCAAGATATGAGTTTTCTGTAACAGAACAAAGAAGTCATACGTCTTTCCCATATGTTTGTGAAGAAATATGGTAATGTTTTTTCTATGTATCTTTTTTTGAAATAGAATCAATGAAGTAAGTGCTTGGTCTTCGAGAATCAGATATTCTTGTGTGTTACAAATAATAACTGCTTTTATAATTGAAAGTGAAAGTTATAAACCAACTGTGCAGCAGCTAGAAGGTTGCGATATCTTAGGTATTCATCGTTTATTCATTTGAATTTTGTTGTGTAGAGCCGTTATATAGATTACCAGGTACTTGTGTGCATTATTTATTTTTACTGTGTATGACTATTCACTTTAGTTATTTTACCTTCATATTTCATTGCCAGACAGAAATTTTGAATTTAGAATTGCATTAAACCTTGAAGATTTACTTTGTTTTCAGTCAGCTTATTGCAAACACATTTATTATTGTTTGTCTTTATAGTTTACTAAGTATATGTGAACTGTTTGAACACAATGCAAGCTACATTCCTGAGACCTCATAACTGTATAGAAATTTGGGGGTTAATCAAGACTCGTATCAGGTATTGTCAGTCAGGAAACATAATCTGTAAAATTGCCTTTGTAAAAAACCTTTGTAGGTGTGAAGTCATGTTTATAGGTATGATGAACACGTATCAAACATACACGATCGTGGTTATAAGATCAGCATATTATTTACACATTTAAATGTTAAAAGTAAGCACGCTTCTGACGACCCAGCCACACAAGTGAAGGAGTTGCGTAAGGTCTGTCACCTGACACTGAAGTAATTATTCTATTTTTCTTTTTCTGGCCATTTTAAGTTAGTTCAATTGCTATTCTCAAGTTTTTCAAAGCTGAATGTTGGCTTTTGTCGTAACATTCACTTGCCCTGGGGGTATTATCTAAGGTTCTTTTGTAAGTGAAGATGAGGATCTTTGTAAGTTATGTAAGGGCTGTCGGTCACCAATCGCTTGGGGTCATTGCTGAAACAAAATGACAGTGCCACAAGACAAGTGCTAATTATCCCTAATAGATGTCTTTATTAGAGTTTTATTTGCAATTGAATGATCCACATTCAACTCTGGTGTAATTTCCATGTATGGCCAAGGTGATACTTTTTCCGAACTTTTGCTTTTTTATACATTATTTGATTATGACAGGAAGATATAACTACAGAGTCCAGACCTGGAATATATATCCCTTGCCGATGGTGATCTAAGTAGGCTATATGATTATCATTTTAAGAGATCTATTATATTTAAATTCTTAAATGGACCATTTTTATAAATTGTTCACATTGGATTTGTTTTTCCCCATATACATTCTAGTCAAATTCAATTAGGAGAAGTGGAGATTAAATCGAAAGACATCTTATCATATTAGTGGTTTCTTGGCTGTTCTTTGACTGTTGTTGTGGTTTCTACTGTAGAGTTAGCCTGGAGTGTGCATTCTCCACCTTGTAGCTAAACAACATTAGCAAACGAAATAGACCAAAAATGCACAAATGCCTCGCAGCAGTAACATCAGTAATGTGGATAAAATCTACACCACAATGGCAGTGTTGTTCACACAAAGTAGGAAAAACCATGAAAAATCATATTAGCCTCTTTTAAGTGTCCAAAACAGTTATGCTTGTTGTAACCCAGTTAAGTTAAGGTTCCTCCATCATTCTTTGACTATCTACGGGCTTGTTTGCCAAAGTGATCACCATTATTTTGTGAATTATTTCAATATATTGCCGAATTCCTAAAAGTGCTGAAGAACTCTTGCGAAGGACGAGGGAGAAATTTTGTTTGATTACTCTCTTATTACCTGAACCGTTTATTGGCAAATTATTTGCAAAATACATTTGTCACAGGAGAATTTTCTTGTTTGTTATGTTATTTGACATGTTCATTTGTACTATTTTCGGTATTTTGATGGAGTTTTTATGGACCGATTACTACTTCACCATGATTATTGTCTTCAGATGTGCGAATTGTAAACGCTTGATGCTAATCAATTGAAAATTTGAAAACAGCATCATGGAACACATTATACATGTAGTTGAACCTGCATATCACAGATAATAAAAAGTAGATTTATAGTATTTTGCATAATCCCATATTCAGTGGTTACATACACATGTACCATTGACAAATTTGATAAATGACAGATTGTGCCAAGATGAGTATTATTAATTCGCTACCATTATTGTCCTCAGATTAAAAGAATTAAAATCATAAATGCATGAGGCTAATATGATATGGCTAAGTGGAACACATACCACATTATTATGAAGTTGACACATATTAGATATGTATTTTTTGGTCTATATGACCTTCCAATAGGTTCTAGACATCAGACATGCAAAATTATTTCCCAGCAAAACATGCTTTAACATAAGTATCCTTGACACTGCTTCTAAATAAGTGAAAAGCTAATTAGAAGTAATGCTTTTCAACAACGATTTGCATACCCACTCGCTTGCAATTTCCATATGTATAAGTACATGTTCCATCCCTGTCTGTAAGCCGCTGCTACCTTGCATGTACGAACATCACAGACTCGTGTAACAGTAATTCTAACTGGATAATAGTGTATGCAGAAATACATCTTACCAAGGACCCAGGTGTAGTTTCAAATGCTACTATGTGATTATTGTAAATAAGAAAGTTTGTGTGTATTTAGTTTTATGGGAACCTGTAATCATATCTTTTTCATGACAGAATAATATTTCAGCTCTCGATTGTCGTGCCATGTGTAATTTACTCAAACAAAGCATGCAAAATTTTACGGCTTAACACTCCGATCTCGTGCTGAAATCCTACAATGCTGATCACTGCAAAAAACACCACCTCGTATTCTATTCTCAACAGCACAGAATGTGGCACAATAATATGCAGCAGCCAGGAAAGTCCTTGCCTCTTGAAATGGATGTTAGCCCTACTACTGCTACCTTGTGTTCTACTTTCAAATCTACATAACCGTACACAGTACACTAATATGTGAAGCTTAGTCCTTGGCCATAGAAATGACGTGCATGAATATGTTATCCCTGATGATATATACGTTCGATTATAGCCACTTAGGTGATGGTCTAGCTAATGAGGTTCAGAGTCTTGACACCTGTGTCATTACGCTCCCTCCATCTCCACTACATGCAGCAGAACCTCCAAATAAGACCATGTCTTGAAAGAGACCACCTTGAAGAAGGGACTATGTTCCCCCCGCAGTGTTGAACATACTTAAAGAGGTCACGCTGAACCTCCTAATTATAAAGAGAGCACTTCTCTCCTGAGACCACTCAATGCTCGCCCTTGACAGGTCTCAGTAGAGAGGTTCTACTGTACTTCGGGAGATTTAGTCACCGCGACAGGTGCGTCTCTGCTTGATTAGATATTATGCGCCTTAAAGTGAACAAGGAACATTGGGTTCAACGTCATTTTTTTTTACATACATGTATCTGGCTGTTAATTAAGTGCATTGCTGAACTGATGGCTGCTTATGTAGTGGGGTTCGGGATTAGAGTTTTTTGCCTGTGAAGTATTGCTTTCCCGTTTGTGTGACCACTGCTATGGTGCTGCTTATTTGGTGCTTTCTCAACGGTCTTACTTGTTTAATCATAAAAAGGTTCAATTCAAATGGTTTATACCTGGCACTTGCGCTGCAATTGTCTACCATGTTCAGAGAATACATGTATGAGAAATGATAAAGTTCCCATGGAAAAATGTTACATTGGAAGTACTTTGCAAAGGTTTCATATATAATCCTTGAAGTTATACAATCCAATTCTCTTGCTCCAAGAAATCTAGCAAACTGATATCCCAACTCTCTCAGACCCCCATGCTCAAACTGCCTCTACATGTATTACTTAGTATTCATAGTTGACAATGTTTTAAGTATTCCAAGTAATCTGCATCATAGTATAGGGATCCAAATCTTAGGTCTTAACCTACAGCCTGTCTATCTTACACCATCAGTTATTTTACATCACTTGGGGTCTGGCCTGAAGTGTTCTCAATACAAAGGTGCTCTCTGTATGGAGGTAAGCCATGACCTTTTAAAGAAGTTTAGGACAACAAAAAGATAGTCTTCTTGAGATGACTCAATTGACCTCTTTACAAATGTGGTCTCAATGTGAGGTTGTAGCGTAAAAGCTTGATTGTCTCAGAGGGTGAGTCGGGTGCTCTGTGTAAGTAATTAGTCCTCAATGGGTCTGTTAAGTGCGCACTAAATTATTGAGTCCTGTTATATCTGAGGCTGTACCTGGTATGCAATATTGTGAAAAGTTCAAGACATTTACTGTTGGTTCTATCTTTATATTGTGCCATAATATTATGGGGAAGCACAAAATGTGTGTGTGTTTTTGTTTCCAACGTAAATGAATTGCCTACATGGACAATGACATTATCTAATCAACAATTTTCTGCTGAAATGGACAGAATGGAAGTCAATTTCAAATTCCAAAGTGACATAATGTGTGGCATGCTAAGACGGTCATTTGAATAATGACATGCCATTTTAAGGACCGAGCATTATGAGGTTGAAAATGGATTTCGCATAAATGACACCCCGTCCAGGTCTCGATTCATTAGATTTTGAAGTGTCTTTGTTGAATCCAGCACAAAAAAGTGTTTTTTTTCTTCTGGAAAGTGACTGTTTTGCAACAAATCATTACAATATGGTTACAATAGATACAACAATTAAAAAGGGTAGATGATAAATAAATGATGTTCTACAATCTACATGGAATGGCCACGTCCTAGTGAAGAGACGTCCAGACTCCACACATACTGATGAACATTATATTTGTAAATATCGTATCAACCACCCCTTTTGATGCTGGTGCGAAATTTAAAGTGTTCTTTAGCCCATGTAATCTTCTTCACAGCGTCTATTTTTATCGCCCCGTGTATGAGGCTTATACATGTAACGAGGGGGACAAATTATCGGCTTGGGCGATTAGCCATGAAAGAGAAGGCGTCAGCTTCAATGAGTGTGTATGCAAACATCGCTTGATTGATACATTCTTGCCACTTTTTATACTCATCTCTACTCCTAAAGATAAAGAAAGCTTTTTTCATTAAAGTCCTATATTGGCGAGTTTCATAGTTTGGAGCTTGCTCTATACAAATTGGGATAAAGTAAAGCTACAATGTGTGATTGTGTACAGGGGTATACCGGTATGCATTTTTTCAGTCCTTATATTAAAGTCAATGTTCATAGTACAGGATGTTTTCTTATGTTCTTATATATAATCTTTGTCCTTTTTTGCCCTAGTTGTTCAATGTAAATGAAGTGTCTATTGTCTTCGTTAACGTTTATCATATGTGCCATATTATATTAATTATTACAATATTTTATGGATCACTTGTCCATAATTAGCATCATACAAGGATCCAGATGAATCATATAACATACAATGTAGTCAAATGGAAGATGTGTCTTCAGCTATGTCAATACAGTTGTAAGAGCTTGCTTGGCATAACAGTGAGAGTAGAATTGAATTTAATCATATAACAAACGCTACAAAAAACACGGAACGCCTTGTCAATTCTTAAATAGTGCAGGTCCATAAACCACTATCCATGCGATCATGGGGATTATATTGGCAATGAAGATGCTTTGTCCAGTTTGATTTGTCATCAAAGAATGTACACGCATATGTTTGGTATGTATATTTCAACTTCACATAAGTAATTGATTTCATGCACAATCTTTTCAGTCTTCTAATTTGTTCGTCTTGTCCGATGCTAACGAAGAAGATTCTCCAAATATTTGTTATGTGTAGACATTTTACCCTCTCTGTTTAGTCGCTAAGGTCAAGTGGCTGGTTTGGGTTGTTTTCCATAGAAAGTGATTTCATACATCTTAGCCCCCAAAACAAAACATTACTAAAAGTGACAAATTGTTCGTCGACATTCATTAACTCTGGACCATGATTTCAACCAATTAAACCACACAAATGTGATTTTAATGATTTCTTTCAAAGTTTTATAATCACATTATGTCGTGACCATTACGTGGTTTAATTGCTACATCACACTGTGCCAGCAAGACGAACACTATGAGGGTCCATAGAACTATCACAATGTGTGGTAGGCAAACGAAATCATGATTGTGATGACACTTTATTTGAAAAGTCGTTGAGACCTAATGAGGCATTCTAAAAACATGTCGTCTGCTCATGCTGTCTGGGTGATTAATCTTTAACCTGCTTGCTCCCTGGGCGGCCATGAGCCGGGCTGGCCGCCCTTGAGGCTTGACAATAATGTTGCTTTACAGGGGAAACACTTTCCCCTCAATCATGGATCCCACGTCCTGCGTCCTTCCTCCGCTAGATCAGCAGTTTATCTGCGAAGAAGTGCGTACTATATTGAAGGCTTGTTCCACCAAGAGACTAATCTTATGGGCTTTATTCAAACATACGTTCTTGATGCAGATGAGAGTTTTATTCGTGGACTCTGGCATTTCACAGAGACAGGTGGTCGCTTGATGGATCTTTAGTGCTTGCTTTCGCGTACAAATGTAATCTCGGCTCTCGCCTCTTTCATCCTTAAAACTGTGAAATGATGGTTGGCATAAAGTTGTCTTTACGACTTCTTCTGGCCCTTATCCATTGATGGAGGGCTGGGTTTTATGAACTGGATGTTTTCGATTGTTAGAAGCAGTTAATGCTTACGAAAGAAATGGCAATTGTTCCTCGGGAAACACAAAGGGGCATGCGGGGTAAAGTTGTGAGTGTTCTTTGCTGTTAGGGTATCACACCGCCGAAAATAATGGCTGTCAGGGGTCGCCTATAGGTTTTAGATATGGCAGTGAATGAAGGGATGATATTATCACAGTCTATTTGGTAAGTGACCTTTGCCTGATGTGCAATTTTCATGATGATATAAATTATGAGTACCATGTGCGTCCAATTGGTATGTCATTATTATGCAATCATTCGTGCGAAATCATAACAAGTCTGTGTAATTTAACCATTTAGTTTGTAGAGTCTTTTTCAATTTAATAGTGATTGAAATCAATTTAAGCTTTTTCAAAGTCAATGTTTATTCAAAGTTAGTGTTTAGTAGTTAAATGTTCTTGACTCATGACCTTAACGTTGGTTGATGCACACTGCAACCTTTTGGGCAGACATGCTAGTGTTTGAAAAATGAGCTCTAAAGCATTTCATGATATTTATCCTACTCACTTAAACAGTAATAGTTCTGCTAGTGAAAGAGACTGTGATTGGATCTTGCGGAAAGCAAAATGACTCTCAGATCACAGCATATTCCCAAGGGAGTTTCCACGACATCCCCAACAACAACTTTTAATAGTTTAAAACTACTTTTTGAATTGTAGTTTTGATTTAGATATAATTTTTATCAAACAGAAGCGTGATTTTAGTTTTTATAATCATCTTGAATCAAATTCCATATTGCACAGTTAAATGTTCTGGTCACATTTGAATAACCCTGTTAATAATATGTATCATGAGCTTGATCATGGATGGCTCTATCACTGACCACATGGCTGAAAGTGAAATAATTATCTGCTAACAGAATACATTTGAATAACTTTGATCACTAGGCTCATTCATGCATGGCGTCTGTCTCTATCTCTTATAGACATGTCCATTTATGGAAGATAGTGTAAAAAAATAAATGATGCCCATGGAATCAAATGAAATTCTAACAAAATAGTTTTTTGATGACCTCTTGTCCTCTTTGCAATCGCCTCACGGTCATCAGTTTAGCACATGTATGCTAACACGGCACTGGTGGTGGAGAAAGGCAGTGCAGTGTAATAAAGGTTACTACTGACCCACAGTACTGACCTACTATGAAGCTTGATACATGTATTTGATTGTTTATATTGTGATGTAATGCACATGGTCATTAACTTGTGTAGGAAAATATCAAAATATTTCAAAATCTATTATAATAAAAGCCAATGCATGAAAATTGCTAATAGTTGTTTAATGACACTTTTAGAGTGATATGGGATAAATATAAAATGCACCCCCTTTTTGATACTAGAAATTTTTATTGAACTCGTTTGTCAGCCTGCATTCCCCTCGTTGCTGCGCATTCGGATGATACGGCTACCAAATAAAAATTTCAATAAAAATTTCTAGTATCAACCGGGAGGTGCGTTTTCTCTATTCATTAATACAAATGTGCTTGTGCATCGTTAATTGTAAAAGGCGAGAAAAGAAATGGGAAGTGACTTTTTTCACAGTCACTGATCTTTCATCTATTGATTTACATTTCATGATTATGAAGTCCAATCATCTAAATTGGTTTTCAGCTACAAAATATGACTATTGGTGTGAGAAAGAAAAGATTTTATCAGGTGATTATTTAAACAACCCATGATTACTGTTTGAATAATTAATAATCGTATTGTTCATCATTCACTTTTTCGCACGTTAGTATATTATTATGGAGTGTTTTTGCCGTCAAAAGAATTTTTCATATTTTATTTGAAAGCAAATATGTCAAACCATATGTTTGGTAAGCATAATCCATGGTCTTGATCTAGTTTTTTAGGATGACTTTATTTGGCCTTATCCACTGATGAGGAATGCATCAATGAACTGAATGTTTATCTTATGTAGCAGTTATAGTAATGAATACAGAAAAATAGCAGCTGTTATGGGAAAATACCAAGGACAATGCACGTCACTTTGATTGCTGGTGACAGTAGGCTAGTTTCCGTGGTTGCTCATTTTACATTGCATTTGTAAACGTTTGAGTTTTATAGTCTCCTGTTGATGGCTCAGTCCATTTTATATTTACACCAGATTATTGGCACCATCTCACTCACAATGCAGTTCAACCTATGTTAGGACCACATAAGGGGCCGTACATGGTCTCAATACACAGATTGTGGCCTCTCTGTGGAGGTTAACCCTGTACTTTCTCAACTCCTTTGGGAAAATACAGCTCATTGAAACCATAACACCAAGTGCTAATCACATACTTTTAATAGCATTCACTTCCTACACCAGGTCCTGCAGTCCACAAACCCAACCAGGATGCAGACTTGCTCATAAAAGTTGAATTTTGCTTGGGTTCTCATCTTCCATCTTTGCTGATTGATTTTTTTTAAATGATTGTAGATCTATGGAAAAGAGAATGATAGTTTCTGTTTCTCATTCAAACGATGTTAATCATTATTTTGTTATTCTACTTTCCCTTTGAATAACTATGTTTTAAACTGACAAATTAAAGACATTGGCATGACTTAAAAATGATGTATCACCTGAAACTGTTTGCGCTCGAAATTACATGTTCAAGTGATGATTTATCAGCATAAAAAGAGTTAATTATACTATTACACTAATGAATTACATGTAATCGCTTCTAGCTATCAATGTTTTACTTCGTCTTGCTGCCGGTGGTGTTTCTACATACATTGTGGCTGTATTTCTTCTTTATTGTACAAGTTTGAGCATTTGAACTTGGCACAAGGCTGAAATATTTACAAACTCACAATGACCATTAAGCCAAATGTTGTAAATCTAAGACGAAATATTGCTTTGACATTTCATTTTTGAATGAACTAGGGCATAAGCAAGAATATGGTGCAGATAGGTGAGTTTAACTATAGCCCTGAGAACCTCAGATGGCTTTTTCTCTTTTACGCATGCATATCCGATTGTACACGTTTATAATGACATCCGCAGTAGACAAAGAAACAGTTTCGCTTTTTTTAACCCAATGAATTATCATAATAGCGCAGAAAAGACAAGAGGAAAGTAAAGAAAGAAAATATGATAACGGACACCGTGTGTACGCCCATATAAAGCTTCTTTCTTCTCCAGTACGGTGGACACAACCCGACACGTTTGCTGCTAAATTATTAGTACATTCAAGTTCATTTGTGCTGCTGATGTGGTGTGCACAATACGTCTGTACTTGTCATTCTTTTGCGGGAGATGCTTGTATTATATCTGTTTGTAATATCAAATTATTATTGGATGTTCACAGGGTACAAAATAAGGACTACTTATTGGCCCTGTAGTGGCTGATTTTAAGCAGGGCCAGCGGTGTTTTAAAAGATCATGGCCGAAGTGCTGGCTCTTTTTATGGTTGCCTTGCTACCATAACTCAGTTTTTGTTGTGCAAGCTAATTTTCATAGTTGCCGCTGTTCCTGTCATCATTGAGCAATTTTATGAGTTTTATAATCGGATGTTCATTAGGTGCACACCAAGTTTTACCATCCCTAGCATTGAGTGCAGTCAGGAAAGTAAATCTTTGAGAGTATGAGGACAGTGGTATGTTTGAGTGTTGACATCATGACAACTCTATGCACGTGTACTGTATATATTTTCTCCAATGAGTGGCAGAGAGCAAGAGCTACCGATAGCAACAGAACTGGCATAGATTGTTGAATGCACCTCTGAAATGTACCACTGGCTTATTTCTCTCCAGTTTCAAAAGAAGTTGAGTATATACTTCAGAAATCAGGGAGATCCTCGTATTTTCAACAGCTCTCAACCAATTAAGCTACATGTAGACTAGCAAACTGTGGCCATTGACACAGCATTGCAACAAAATCCTTCATCCTGTTGATATAACACAAGGTAATTGTTTCATTTCACGTGAAAGTAATGAAAACCCGGTTATGAAAGTTGTTATTACATTTTTCTTGCCCATACAAAGTGTAATATGAAAAAGGAGCGCACCTACATGTGTGAGATTGGAATAGGAAGTGAACATGAGATGATAAATGTTTAATATTGCATATATGAACATCTTAGTCACACCTTTTTCTAAAGTAAAAGTTGGAAAGATTGCAACTTATGAAATGTTTAAGTAGAAATTCCACTTCATTGTCTTTGTTCACTTCTTTGCTAGATACTGCCATCAGTCTTAAATTCTTCGATGTTTTTTCATGATTAAAAAAAGAAATTTAAAAGAGAGATGTCTGCATTTCGATGGCTGAGTGAATAGGGAGCATGACTCATGACCAGAAATGACCGGTCAGCCTTCTGGTAGGCTCTGGGTGTTGAGTAAACTCATTCTCAGCAGTTAGTTGCACACTGATCCGCAGTACCCACAATTCAAATTGGTAAAGATCTGAAGATGTAAGCTTCTATAAATGGTTAAATGTGTAGAGGCATAATTCACTAGAACTATAATGCAGTTTCCACCCAATGCTCCCCAGGTAGTTGAGAAAAAGAAGCACATCGGATTTTGTATGAATGATGAAAAGGTTCCCGAAAGTAGACTATTAAAAAAAACCTCGCATCTTGGAGTTATATATTTATAAGCAGAAATATGAACCATAAGAAAACCATGTGTGGTGGGAACCATGTCTCATTCAAAGATGTAACTTTAGTGACATTTTTGTCAATTTGTAGAACAGAACATCAGCTCTGAAAATGCTGGTTTAGTGGAGACAAATCCTGCCTGTAAAACTAGCCAGACATTAACAAAGAATATTGGGAGAGAAATTGATTTAGATTAAGTATACCAACATCATCAAGCTGAAAGAAGGTGCACCGAACATGTGAGTTTTACACGCCATAGGCAGGAACTTGTGCAATATCCACAGCCAGAGTCAGACAGTGACAAAGTTCAATTCCCGACAGTTTTCATTTAATAGGCTTGAAGATGTACATGATTCTGCTCCTAAACAACTTATGAGTGATGCGACACTTGCTAAATAGAAATAACTGTGATATGACTGCAGTTGATTCAGCTTCTATAATTGGTGATTTCTGACTCGAGCATAAGCAGTATGACTTTTGAATAAAAGGGAGTCTTGATAATTTGACATTTTAGATAAGGCACTTTTGTTGGGCATTCAAGAAATCTATCTCACAGCGTATGGTTTGATTAAATTCAATGATTAATGTTTGCAGCTAAAGAGATACCACAAATAAACACACAGCTGTTAAACAATAGTTATTGTTATGTTTTCACGTCTTAATTGCCAATACACAATGACAACCCATGATGGTCGAAAATTGTAATTTGAATTTGAATTTCTAAAATTTATTTGCTAAGTACTTTCCATTAGAAAATTCTTCATCAGAGCTAATATATACAAAAGTATTAAAAGTTTGCTCATGAACTACAATTCTGTAGTGTCTGGGCCGTGTCATGTTGATATTGAGAGCCCTAATAAGTGGCCTGTCCATTGGGCCATGAACTTTCCAAATCAGTTGGCCCTGACCAAAATACACTGATCTGTTAATGTATCAACAATATAGGAAGCCTCGCTGTAATATAATAAGACTACCCTCAGGACGGGCTTCAAGTCATCTTAATATAGACGTGTTCTGTTTATCAAGGTTCATGAAAGAATCTTTTTTTTAAGGCTTGGTACCACAAGAAATGGCCTTATTGTACAGGTTGTCTCAATATATAGGTGGTCCTAATTGGAGATAATACTGTATGTAGTTGTATGACAAAAAAGTGTCTTAATTAAATTCCGCAGCATACGACATTTCTCCTCGTTCTGCTCAACACAGTTGTTGTTTACCTGCTGTCACGGCATGCAATAAACCTATAACGTCGACAGCCTGTAACAAGAGTCTTGAATTAGGACGTGAAAGACATTTTTTTTAATCTCTACTTCGTTGGGATTTCTCTATCATACCTGTGTTTTATTTTTTGTTTCTCCTCCTTGACAGTTACAATGGATGAAATGTGTGGTACAGCGGGGTCATGCTAATGTTAGTTGTTTCAGGTTTTTGGATTAAAATTATAACATAAGAATGTATTTACATTGCCATTTCAATATTCCTTATATTTGATGTGATGGTGTAATAACAAAACTAAATAACGTTATGTAAACAATCTTGTGTCAAAATGCATTTTTGCACACTTGTGGTATGATCATTTATAAAATGTGTCTGATTTTATGACTTTTATTTTGACTAGCGTAGTTTATTAATCCATTCAAAATGGAACACACGAGTTGATGTGTGCACAAACTCCCTACTGTGCAGTGATCTTGCAATTAAGTGAACACGGGCAATTTAAGGGTTATAGTTCAATTTGCTCAAGTCAGCCAAATAGAGAGAAAGAGAAAGAATGTAGCTGTATGATCTAATGGAAGGTCCAACCCGGTGGAGAGCTGTCATCGTTAAGTGTTTTTATGGCGTCTAGTACATACGTCCAAATCACCGCTCGTCTTGCAAACGCTGACGGATGAAAAGCTCATGCAAAACTTAGTGCGACTTCCCATAAAGACGTCATTGCCAAGAATGCATAAGTTCTCTTGTGAAAAATTGATGATGTAAGTAGTCAGCTGATCTTTGACCTTGAGTGATAATTTGGTTGAGCTGCAAAAGTTGCACACGTAGTAGGCCCCTGCATGGTGTAAACGTGATTGGGAAATTTTACCCAGTGTTAGTGGAAATAGCTACACATCTGAAAATTCTAAAAATGACATTCAAATAGAGATCAAATAACGGAACAATACAGAACATGCACAGATTCCCTTCAAATAAGACATGGACTTATTCAGGAGTAGATCCAAGTTCTGTAGAATAATAAAGACGTGAGAACAAGGGACGTAATTTCTAGTCCTCATGTAGGGACTTTAAAGTACACCTATAAATATCTCTATATTTGGGTCCTGCACTCATGGTTCCTTCAGAACATGCGCTTATTCCGTTCAAAAGATGACACCAAGTTGGATATATGCGACTATTTGCCGTTGCTGCCAAAATGAGGCAGCAGAAGCCAGCTCGTATTAACAAGATTTTTCACAGAATTACGGTCTGTTCTTGTTGACAAGTTTATGTGTAAGAACTCGTAAAAGTGGGTCATATATAGATACCTGATGGAAAGTCTGTCTTGAATATGGCTATAATGGTGGAACAGAGAGATTTTGAACTGCTAAGTGTGAAGGACAATGTGATTGTGGTAAATGTTCTAGCTATGGGCGTAATTTTTCCCAGGTTATTTATTATAATATGTGGTGTCTACCAGTTCTACCCGTATATTACTGATAAGGTTTTAATGGAATGGAATTTTAGATTAAAGTATGTCTGATAGTTTCACGTTAACATCACACGATCAAAATTAATCTGCAATTAGTTTGAGGAATTAGTCTTGTCACACGGAAAACCTGTCATGATAAATGTTAATAGTTCAGTAATCTGCTAGTTCAAGTGCAACATATGAATGAAATCAAAGAGATACAAACTTGAAAAGTAACACCTTTGCAAAACAGTTAATAAACGATTTCTAAGAAATTCTGATGGCAATGCCATTATGCTATATTTATAATAATGTAATTAATCATAATATCTGGTATTCTCTATTTCATTCGATCTTTAATGCTAGTAACAAAAAAGGTGAAACTGAAGGATATGATGAAGTAGATTATGGTATTAAAATCTTATTTTGAGGGCAACATTGAGCGAATTAATTCTGTACACAAATATTTAGAAATAGCAGATTATTCTAGTTAAGTTCATCAAATAAAATATCTGTGCCTGCATATTGTTTTGTCATTTGAAAAAAAAAATCTTTTAGAATGGTTTTAGTCACATTTTACATATTGCCTAATCTATATGTGCATACCAGGTACTTATTTCTTATGATCTATGTTTAATCTTTTAATGACTGGATAGTCAGTCATCAATACCCAAAATACAGCCTAAAATAAGCTCAAGTTTGACAATATAAAGCTTAACAAACTAAGTCGAACTAATGTAATAAATTGTAATTTTATGTTATTTAACTTGTATCAGAGCATTCACCTTCAAAAATGTTGAATATCATGGTCAGAAATACGTAAAACTTAAAACTCAGGGTGTCGTATTTAAAATTGTACATGTTTGTTGATTACAAAGAGTATTCTAATTACTTTTAGCTAAAAGTTAATGCAAATTGGAGGCTAATGACATTTACAAGTTAATGTTGCATAAGCATTTGTTTTATAAGTTTGGTTGCCCTTAGCAACCGTGTACATGGCAAATTGGGTACCATTTTAGTAATTAATAGTCACTTGATGATGATGAGAATAGAAAATGGTCAAAACAATGTATCTTTTACTTTAAAATGACTCCATCCCCACTGCTCATCAGGTCACCAGGGAGACGTCCTCTCGTGTAATGACCATATTAGACTGCTTTGGTCTGTTTGAGAATAAGGACTGTTGTGAGGAGCGGTCTCATGCATTGTTTAGATGCGAGCCATTTCTGTGAGACCCCTAACCCTAATCGTATAAGCAATGGTCATTATGCCTGTGCCACTATGAAGAAGTTGTGTCAAACTGTGATGTGCTATATGAAGACATGAAACATAAACGCTTGACAGCTCGGCTGAGAAATCACGCATACAAAGATTTTGACCTTGATACAAAAGGTATCTGGTGATAACTGCTAAGTATATGGTATATGTATCATATGTATCAAAATACTATTAACACCTGTATGCCTATATATAGTTCTATTCTATTGATTCCCGTTGGTACAGTTAGCAAATGATAAAACGAACATGTTGCATACATGACCATTGTTTCAAATTAATGAACCAAATGCCAATACAATGTTGTTACAAAAATGAAATGAGATTTAGCATTTATAAACCCTACTATGCACCGGGTATATTCATTTCATAGTTGGTTAAAAAATTGACACAGATCAGATTTATCTGCAAACAATTTAGAACTTCAATTGCTAAACTATTACAAATTAATGATTTTTTCTTTCAAACAAATGTGCTAAACGTGTATCGGAGGCAGTCTCATTTTGCACTGTATGACATTTGCACGCTCATTTGCCACGTTATGAATCAAAGAATCTACACCGAGTTTACTAAACATAGGACGGAAACAGAAAAGATACAGTGAAGGAAGAAGATATTCAATTTTGCCAACTCATAACAGAATTGAAGAAGGGTCATCCAAGTCAGACAGTAATTGAGATTGGCTCAGAATGGGATTTGTCTGCTGAAAAAAAGGGATGTTCGAAACTTCGTTCTGAGGACGATCTTGTTTCAGTATTACATTACTGGTGGGCCAGGGTTTGGCGACTTGTTGAGATATATTCTACATCTAAGGGTACGCCTCCATGTTTAAAGACCCACCCAAAAATATTAACAATGTTAAAGTCTAAACCATTGAAATTCCATTGTGCATGTATATTTGTGTAATGTAAACGCTCATTGCTCTATGTGCAACTTTTCAGTGTAAAAGTGCATGGGATTTGGATGGAGGTATATGGTACAGATATAGAAACCTCTAGTTGTAGATGTTAAAAAATTTCCCATTATTATGTTTTTTACATTAGAATATCAATATCGTGTAGGTTTTCATATGGTCCAAATTTGGGTGTTGGCTTTTACCCAGGCGTGGACCCTTGAATGGTTATATACAGAAACATGCATTTACTAATACTTATCAAAAAATCTGTGAATCATGAAATGAAAGAAAAATGTCGATCATGACTATTTGTTGACCTTCAATTGTTTGATGTTAGTGAAAATCCATAAAAGACGTGTAAATTAAAGCAGACAGCAGACGGTGGATGCCTTGTATTACGTGAATTGTGTGTACTTTCTAAGTTACGGTTACAAAATGCCAATAGTATTGATGCAGGGGGAATGTAGTTGAGCTTTTAAATGCACGCCGCAGATTGTGTAATGATCGGCGGTGATCATAAAGAAGGATAGAGAAAATCTATGGCATTATTATTTTACATTGCGGTATGATGAGTTTCACATGGAAAACTTTCATCAGAATAGTCTACTAAAACCATGGGTTCTTGTGGGTCTCAATAGAAAAAATGATCTCTTTATGGAGGTGTACGGTGATGTATTTATCGTTATTGGAGGTTATGCTACATGCACGTATATTTTTATATGTTCTCTCTGTTTGTATTTAAAGTAGTTGCTCATCAAGGAAGTAGGAATTCATAGTGAAAATATTGGATATTGATACATTTCTGCATTTCATGTGCTTATGTAGGCAGCAAAATTTCATCTCTGTCCTCTTTTTCTGTATCTATCAATGCAGAGTTCTTTGCTCCGAACTATTTGGATCCAATCTTGCATTAGATTTTTAATTGTATTGAGTGAGAATTTCAACTCTATATATTTTGAAAATAAAATTTGCAAGGTATTGTTGTGTCTTGATTTTTCAACATTATCATTTTGAAACTTTTAGCAAAAATCAAGTTGCAAAACCAGTTATGAAAGAAATATGACCCCAGCTTTAGTTGTAGATGGCAAAATTAACTTTGAAGTAGAGTATTTCAAATAAGAAATAATACAGCAAAGTTTAATTAATGTGCAGGAAATCTGCATGTGGTATGTATGAGGCATGCTATCATTCTTTATAAAACATGATACATGCATATCTCCTAAACATGGTATTTCAACTGAAGTTACTCCACCTCGGCTCACTTCCTGTAACAATAATACCTTTGCTGAAGTGATTGAGCCAGTAACTAACACATGACAGCTGAAGTCCTAGAACAACTGGGAGTTAAAATTAGGATGTGAATATAGATATTATGTTGGTGCTAAAACGTATATGTGCATATAGAGAAAGCACAATGATGTCGGACTCGTCAGATATGACTACGGGTAAATACATGTACTGAATCTGCTGTCTATACATATGACATTTGTAGCACAAATATGGTATTTTATTTATCACACATTATGTAGAGACACCTAAACATCACGTAAATAGTGTTATTTTATCTCCAAATGCACCAAACTACATTCTTACCACAAGATGCACCACAGTACTCAAGATAGAACTGAATACCAAATTTTACATACGGTTAATAGAATAGTTTCCAAACAATACAAAATTAACAAACTGTATGAAGTTGTAAACATGTGATAAACGGGTTTGTCTTAAAACATTTACTTTGAATCTTTCCCTTTTATGACAAAGAAAGGAGCATATAGAGTATGAGAATGTGACAGGTGTTATCCCAGGGCTGGCAACCTCTACTTTGAAACACAATTTGTATCTGTGGTTGGTGACACTAATGTCAGAATGAGACCAATTCTTAGCCTTGATCACTTCAGTCTCCCAGTTAAGGCCTCAAAAGTTACTCTTCAGTACGACTAGTAAAGTTACTAGTCCTCCCCAAAAGTTACTCGTCCTGGCAAGTTGCTAAATGTGTTTTGGCTCAGCAGCTACTCGTACACAGGATGAGTGAATTGACTTCAGCGCTAGTCCTCCCCAATTTCTACTCGTCTGGACGAGCGGACTAGTGACTAAATGGGAGACTGGTCACTTTGTTCCAGACAGGCACTGCTTTTGTGCACCAATTCACATTAAATTGACAAACTGTATTAATGTATTTTTATTTCATATTTTCTAGTGTATGGCCATGCAAACCTTGGCTGTATTATCAACAATACCTACTCAACTATGAACGTAGAAATGACATTTCAGAGAGTGGTGCCAAAAACAAATGAAAATATTAGACTGTGTACCATGTATTGAAGGGAATAGTTGATATTTCTGGTATTCGTTGTATTTGTGTTGTCAGAGTTAAAAATGATCATCTATCTGTATCCATCTCTCCTCTGTAGCAAGCATGTTTCTGTGGCTATACATAGCGACCAAAATCTTCCATTTAACTTTATTAAGCTGGTCTGATAAGACCCAAACTCATGACCCCATGGTTGTGAGATCAGAATTATATCATCATCCCAAGCAGCAAGCTGTCAAAATAGACAGGTCTGGCTGTGGAACTCCTGCCTAAAAGTGTCTATAATGTCCAGGCTACTGGGTCAGATTATATCTGACCCATAGATTGTGGGCCAGAGTGTCATACACATGGGATTTCCTCCACCTATAAACTTGTGATTGATTTGCTAAATTCTACCACCCACTCAAGCTACAGTTGGACCATTTAGTTTGGGCTTACAGGGTGTAAGTGAAAAGTTCAAGCTGTAGTATAACCTCTGGAACAAGATGAGCTGTGGGGCTGGCCCCAGTGGTCCCCAAAAGAGCTTGTCAATTTATACAGATTTGTGGTAGTCTTGGGTCCTCAAAAGCTGGTTTTAGAAGATCTCTTTATAGATGGGGCCTTAATTGGAGGCTGTACTGTATTCAAAATTTCAAGTTATTAGAATGATTCATATTGTATTTTATAATATGTATATTTATAACTTGAATGGAAATGATTATTATAAGTTATACGTCAATTCAAGTTTGATATAATGGGGTGTAATTGTGATTGATCTAGAAATTAATTATGAGCCAATATAATTATGTGTTAATTGCAAAAAATCTCAACATATAAAAAAATTATCATTTTAAGATGGACAATATCTATGCATCTGATTATTAGGAGCAGAACCCAAGTATCATTTGCTTGTAGGAAGCACAAACCATAATAAGAATGTAAATGTTATTTCTGATATAAAAATTATAGTGATTCAGATTGCTTCTTACAAGACATGATGATGCAAAGAGAGTACACGTAGTTATCAAAATAGAAGCCGCCGGTTTGATTTAAACCGTCGTTCTCAAGTTCGTGAAATGCTAACAGTTCATTCTATTAGCTTATCTCAGGGGCAAACGCCTCAATAATCGTCCCTGGCAGCAGCACTGAACTTCATCATGGTCTCAATTGATCTGGTTAACATTGTCAAAGTCCCTCAATGGGAGAGCCAACTGTCTATTTGCTTGTTTGTTTGTGCATTTTCAATGTCGACAAAGACTTGAGCGTGTTGATTTCTAGCTAAAGACCTCAATATTTACAGGGTAAGATACTCTACAATACGCTCTAGTTTTGATAGAAAAAGGGATTGATTACATAGATCATAGGAAAATTGATCGACTGTAAAGATCACTGGCGAATAAATATTTGCTTCCTAGCAATGTCATTGTCCAATATGAGGTAATTAATATCTACTTTGCATTGCTAAGTGCAATAGATTGTTATACAGGCGTAAGGTCACTTTGCTCTAAATATTTCATATTGTTTTTCTGCCTTTTTACTGATCATAATTTGCTGATTGTTTCATGTCAGATGCACGTTTACTTATGTGTTTGTCCGTCTCATTTGGTGCGCTGTTTAATGTATGATGAACCCTTAAAAATGTTTGACGTTCAGCTTGATGCAGGTTAATGAGTACGTGAACCCAGAGACAACATATACTTAGATCCATCAAAATGAAATACCAATTTAATTAAGGGAAATACAAGGTGAATGTCATAAATATTAGAGCGACTTTACGACCGTGATGTGAATTGGGACCATCAATAATACAGACTTGAGTCCCTTATGTTTAGAGTATTAAATCGTAGCTGTCAGTGAAGTTACACTATTGTTTATTATATGTGGGGGTAAAAGCCAGCCAGGGACACCTACAGGGGTCAAAAATGTCAATAAGTCTTGTATGCTCATAATTTGATCCCCGGTAAAAATATATGTCTGGTAATCTTCATCGAATTTCATACTTATTTCAACTACAATTTTCTTGATATACTTCTGATAGAAAGCAGAAATGTATTTTGAAATTTCGAATTTAGTCCAAGCTGTTCACTAAATAATATCCTCATAGATTGGATTATGCAATGCATAAAGAAACTGCTTCTATGCATATATTGGAATCGATTGACTTGGGTTTAAGTATTGATGTTTGAGGATTTTTTCTCCAAGTCTATAGGACTATATCACACAGTGCAGGGTTTAAGTCCTGGCAGAGGCTACATGTATGTGATACAACCCTATAGACTTGGAGAAAGAATCCTCTTCTATCAAAACTCGTTCTGTATATTATGTTGTATCTTATTAGTTACGTTGTTCGAATGACTTCACGTTTACTGCAGGTCATTGGCCTCCCACGCACACTTTTAACTTCTTTCTCAACTCTGTGGGATTTGCAAAAACTTTCCTAGTGTGATGTGGTAGGATGTAATATGGTGGTCACACAACAATGACATACAAAACGTAATAAGTTAACATGCGATGAAGATGCACTCCAATTTACATATCACCTTCACCGCACTATTAAGATAAATTCCAATCTTGAGTCTTAGATTATCAAACTAGACGAAATAATGGCCGTTTGATGTTGTAGACTTGATCAAGGTCAAAACACAAAGCTGTTGAAATTGAAAGATTTGACACATTGATAACATTTTTCAGGCGTGTTTCAATGTTAGCAGTAACTAATTGAAATTTCTACTTTAAAAATCATTCACAAACATATTTAATTTGTAAACATTGGGCATAAAGAGTAAATTAAATGGAGGGCGATCGCAGGTGTGTGTATGTAAACGTAGGCTTCTAAGAACATGACATAGTTAAGATACTTTATTTTGGATATTTTGCCAGATTAAACATACATGCAAAATATATTGTTGTCTTAGAAACCATATTGTGGTATTTGATCAATCAAAAGGTCTCCACACTGTAAAAGACTTTCACCCCATCCTCCAATTATTCACTTATTGACAAACTCCTGCATGTGAGGATTCTCCATGATCATGAGTTTAGAATTTAAACAGTCTGGGCAGAGTGTTGCTTATAAGTGCTATTTTTATTTTTAAATGTTAAATTTAAATGTTTAAAAGCACAAGTTGAGTAAATCCTCTTCAATGACTTGTCACGTTGAGGCAAAAGTCACTTTCGACTGGCAGCTTCTTTCATCCCAATTTGATCAAAACCGTGTTAAATTTCATTAGGCTTTTCTTTCGTTTAACCTTTATGCCTTCGTTTTCGCACCCTAAACCAACTCCGACTTCCTAATGAACTTCACTCTGAAGAAGGCGATCTTGTAAAGTGACTTTTGCGCCATCCAATACCGAATTTTACTTCCCTCTAAAGAGCATCTTAACCCCACTTTGGGTAATTTGTACAGCGTCTAAGTGCTAATCCGATAACCATCAAGGGGGATCGGCAAACTTGTGCAATTGACGCTCCTTTTTAGCCTAACACACTTGGAATTTGACAAATCAGGTTATAGATTCAGACAATTGTAAGTGTCAGTTTTTTTCCATATAGCTTAAATCACAGACACTCAATGTGTTTATGCATTTGTATATTAACATCGTGGTATATAAATACACAGTTAAGTCTAATATACAATCACTTCTTGCTATTTACAATAGCAAAATACGAGAAAAACCAAATGAAAGGTTACATTTCCAAATGTCTTGAGCACAGAAGAGTAGACCCTGCATTAGTGAATTAGTGATTGGACCGTAGGGTACAACTGTTCAGAATCACCTTTTTCTGTCGACAAGTGCAAGCACATTTCTTTTCTTCTGTTTGTTCCTTTGTAAATTGTTGTGAAATTTACACAGACAGACTGCTATTCTCATATATAGACTTTGAGCTAACAACAAGTTCCTTGCCAGGCAATAGGAATTACATGGAACATGATATTACAGTACATATGATGAGATCTCTGAAGAAATTTTAATAGTAGATCTGATTTCAAAGGAAATTACATGTAGTGGTTATTTCTTTTTTGTTGAAAATTAAGATTTGACATTTATGAATAAAACCACGGAATTATACCACAAGTTACATATATGCGTTTTTCCTATATCTAGTACCAGAGAAACTTTACATTGTACTGTATGCATTTATTTATTTTACATTGTACTGTATGCAATTTTTTTCTAATTTTGTATAACCAATATATCATGTGAAACCAATAGATATTATTAAAATCAAATATCGCTCTTTACATTGTTAATACAATATTCCGTTAGTGATATTTATGCCAGCGTGCGCATTGTTAAGTTCAATGGCTTCATTTACCACCGAGTATTGCTCCAGAGGAGCTAAATTAGAAGAACAAAGGAAGGCGAATTTTCTTCAAACTAATGTTTCCTGTCTTAAGACCTTTAAACTTAAAATGTTAAGTGCAGTGGACGAGAAATGGTTTGTTAAAAGCTACAGCACAAGAGATACAGAGAAAGGAAATTACAAAGTCAAATGCACCCACAAAGAATGAACATAAAATGTGCTACTTCTGCTAATGATACAATTAAATCACTGGGAAGGAACTGCCCACATCTATTACGGGCCGTGATTTGCGTTTGAAAATGAGTTATTTATGCAGTCTAAACACTCCATATTCCTTTTATGTTGATGCTAATATATTACTAACCTTCGCGAAGGATAAGTCGTTATGTGTCCTATCATTGCGCCTCACTTAAATGTTATAGCTCTTCTATTAGCAACCGAATGATTTATTAACAAACTAATCAGCAGATACGTGCTATTGTTACCTCAAATCTGCTGGTCGGATCAAAGTTCTTAATCTGTCATGTAATGCTGTGTATAAGATAAGTTCTATGCTTTTGATAGAGTGAGATTTCACATAGGTGGGTGTGGCTATTTGATACCCTTATATGGTGTGAAGCTTTTTAATGTAGTGTGGACTGTTCAATGGGTGTTTTGTGCATTAAATACCTGCCATCATTGTCATATCTCACTGACTATATGCGCAGTATAGAGCCATGGTTCAAGGTCCCTAATGTTTGTGGAACTGGGTCACAAAATCTAACTAATCGCAACCGCCACAGCTAAAATGTTCAGCAGCACCTAACGTACGAGGCCTAGTAAGAAAACCAAAGTATAGATTTTACCTTTGACGTAAGTCTAACACCATGATATATCTGCTACAAGAAGAACTATAAAACTAAATGTACTTCCAAAAGATATATTTTTCCACTTCAAAAGCCACAACTAGACCCACAGCTTGATAATGAACATGGGCTTGTAACGGCAATGTGAATGATAGCGCCGTGAAACAGCCGATGACCTGCCTTAAATCCAAGAAAAACAAAATGATTACCATTCAATTTGTTCTTCGTGTGTTTTTCTCTCTCCCAGAATACACTTTAACAACATCTTGAGATCACATCATTGTCAACTGCAAATGCGATTAAGAAATGCAAGCACATAAAGAATTCAGATGAACCTTGTAAGCAACAAGAATAAGTTAATTTCCTCGTGCAGTTCGCATCACCTGCACTTGGAACTCGTAGAGGCCTCACATGGGGTTCTAAAACAGGTGCCCTAATGCTCAATCAAAGTTAAATGTATTTGAAAATTGCATATAATTCTGAATGTGACAGCTTTTGTAGAAATAAGTATAGGCATTTTCATTCATAAAAAAGTTCCATTTTCGACAAAGTGACCTGATCTATGAGAACCTCTCCTAACAGACAGCTAAAAGAGCTACGGCAGTTTTCCTAACTGGTATCATTAGCCAAATGTTAGATGTATATGACCTGTAAACATTAAATCCATATCTAAAATAGTTTGCATACAATACTGAACACAAATAAGGATCTCTTCAAGCACTCTCACTTCGGTTATGACTAGCGATTCTGAAGTGGGTCTACAAAACCCACTGTTTAAAAAACTGTACCACAGTAGAAGGTGACATCCACCCTGGCAGTACCCCAGAAAAAAGCCGTGGTACAAGCAGAATTTTTCCTGTATGCCAAGTATACCTTTTTTGATTTCTAGAGCCCTTTTAAGTTATAGCTGCTAGCCTACTTATTTTACATTTTAGTGACTGCACGTTATAAACTTGTATTTTAGAAATTCTAAATATACAATGAACATTTGAAAAAGTTCCTGTGTCACTTTTTAAACTAGGAGTAGGTCTTTTGTTCAGAAATGTCTGTGCGGTCATAGTGGTAGATACATTTTAAAATGTGTTACTTTAAAATGAATTAAGGCTGTCACCGTACACAGGCCAAAAAGACCATGGCATATTGTTAGTTTTACCTCGTGGATGGGTTGAGGAAGTGTGTAGAAAATAGCAAATGCTGGTGACAAGCCGATCCTCCTCGTAATGGCGTTCATTGTCGGCAGACGCCTGTGTTTACTAACAATCTCGGCACATTTGGTTTACACTTAGACCTGTATTATGGCATGAGCTTAGCAGATGATTTTCTATAATTGAAACTTCTGACGTAGGGTTTATATATTCACATTTAGATGAGCTTTTAGATTTTTATGTAGTTTGTTTTAAGACAGTTGATTACATTGGAGCATTTAGCAGCATTTTGATATTGTAAGTGCATATCGGTAATATTGAAATTTTATTTCTCACTTCTTAAAATCAGTTTTAAGGTACTGGGTAACTGCTTGAACATAAGATTTAGTCCATCAGTAAATATCTTTTAAATTTTGTGTGTGCTAAAACTGATACAGTCGCTTTAGCATCACTTCAACTTATGAAGTTGTAAAAATGTGTAAAAATTCTTTTTCCCTGCAACCTTAATTTTACATATTTTCATTGATATTTATCACAAAATATTTCTTTATCATGAAGTGTTGAAGTACAACTTGATGAACTGTGTCGATGATTTGAGAGATTTATAACCCTAATGATACTGACTGAATATTACATGACTAACAAGAGACCCTCCTGCGTTTCTTAGTGATGAAAAGTTGCTCAGATATCGTCTTATTACTCATCCGAGTGATTATAATTCCCTTTATAGTGTGGGTTTATTCTGTTGTATAGTAGGAATTCATGTGATATCCAAATATATCACAAATATGATGCTAATTGTATTATACTTGGACCTGTGTTTATCAATCTCTGATAAATCAAATTTATAGATTCCAAACAAATAGCCATTTCCTATCTCATATTCATGTTATATTTCACAACAAACCAGTCACAATTACAGACAACTCAAATATTTTATATACTCCCTTCAGCTTCTAAGTTATTTTATTGTAAGTTTTCTGTGATGCCCAATGCATTTGAGATAAAGTATGTTGCATAAGAATTTGTAAAAATATTTGATGAAAACAGATTGATTGAAACAGGCATTTATAATTATTTTACCTATTAGCATTTCGAATCTGTTGTTGATGATACCCAAAATACATAATGCCCTTGCGCGATTCCGACAATAGCAAATACACTAAATAACATCAACATACCAAACAACCTCTGCGTGACACTAAACAACCCCTGAAAATAATCCGTCTGCCAAGAATACTTCAGTTCCTGATGCCCCCAAAAGTGTAATATTGTTGACTGAGCACAGGATCACGCACAAAGAACATAAATGTATATGAATCTTACGAGCGGAAGTAAGTCGTTTTACAAATGTCATTATTGCTTGGCACTGTTGTCTGCCGCCGCATTCCCACAATCCCACACACCTGTATTCGTTCATGTATTGATATGCGGCCCACAAGGGGAGGCTGAGTGTCCTCCAACCCTCTCCTTCCTTCCTCCCCAATGAAATTCTAGCTTGCACCTCATCAAGCCAAAGAGGATTGCACATTACAAATTGGGTCCATTCTTCCATGAGAGTGACTTGACAGACCTTTAGTGTGCTTACTCAAACTCTGATGATGGATGCATTTGCCGGCTGCTCATTTTCAAACTTCCTGCTTTGATCCGGAAAATTCAGCTGATTTTGAATTTGAAATGCTTTTGTGTGGCAGATTTTAGAGCTGGGGGTTAATTTTGCGACGGCGGCGGCGAACGTAATAGCGCTCGTAAACATGATGCGATAGCAGCAGAAATAAGCCCAGTAAATGCTGTTTTTGCACAATGGGCCGCAGATGGTACAAATGTTGAGCGGAAATTGTTCCGTCTTTCATAATTTGTCACAGCTTTGGGGTGTCAATTGTAAATCTATTAGGGATTCATAGTGACATTAAAGAGGAAATTTCACTATTACCGTGGAGAAGACTCATCGGAATGACAATAAACACACAATGACTCGATAGTTTAATCTTGTTATAAAAAATAACAAGTAAAAAGTTCATTGTTTGGACAGGAGGAAGAATAATTGCGTATGCATATTCATAGCGCATTGTTCAATTGTTCTAGATACAAAAAACGTATTCGAGAATAAAGTCAAATATTTAGTCTGCATGCTGATATGTCATTGTCATGTATATACAAGCAGTTTTGGATGTATCATTGAGAACAACAAATATTTGAATACATTTCCAAATGCACAATTGTGTGAGTTTCTCTCATATGGTGTTTATGTGCACTGAATATGATGTTTACAATCTACTTTGGATACCAAATAAACGTTGAAAAATTATCATCAACCTCATTGATAGCCAAATCAAATGAGAAACATAGTTGTCTTTACTAGTCTATATTTTAGAGAAAGGTACGATGTGAATCATTTAAAAAAAAAACGAAAGCTATGAATATACATGTAAATGTTAACATCAGGAATTTCAGGATATATGTACATTCTTGAGCTCAACAACCTTTACAGTTCGTTCTATGTATAAGTTAATCCACTGATATAATCTCATTGGGGATAGCTATTAATGCAAATAGTACGTCTTGAGGTCAAAGACCCAAGTACAAATAGGTTGAAAATAAATCTATGGCAAAAAGAAAGCTCATCCCTTTCCAAGAAATAACCTTACTGCAGTAAATCTAACACAAACAATGATTTAGGCAGTCTTTGGAAGGTTGGAAAAACTTATGCTGTAAATACATAGATGTAGCTCTTTTCCCAATTGACAAGTATTATATCAAAAACTCATTTGCAAAGTTTCAAAATGATCTAAAGTCATGTCATTTTGTGCATTTTGTTTTTTGAGTTTAGCGTAAAAGCTTCTACAAGACTATCAATTGTGTTTGCAAATTGACAAAGAACCTGACATAGGGTTCAGTTAACAACAGTTCTACTTGCGAGCACATTCAGTTGTTCCGGAACACGTTTATCAATCATTGCCCGTCAAATTAGAAGAATCATTTCTGTACTAAATTTCACTTTGATGGAATTTTGTGAGTTACGGTGAGTGGTTTCATAACGAATACGTTTGGCAGTGCTATTATTATATAGTGATGTAGCCAACACTGTGATCGTAGTAATGCTCATGGGGCTAATATTAAAGGTCGGTTTGATGTTTGAAGCAAGCCCATCGGTTATGATTGAGAATAAAGATAATTTTACTGCTAGTATTATTAAAAGTTACACACACTGGGGAAAGCAACGTGATCATTAACTCTTGACCCTCAAGTCATATACCTTAGTATATTGTGTATTTATGGCTGAAGTGTACGTTGTTTTAGAATGTTTATGTATGTATCATATATGAATGTATGATGTGCACACATAGTTGGTATGCAGATGAACAGCAGAACTAACACTATCTTATTGGCCTCAGTAGAGGGGTGGTCACTATAGATGTTTGCAGCATTCTATTTATTAAGGCCTAGGACTTCCAGAATGGTCTTGTTTTAGAGATCGTCTTTTTATGGAGGTTGTCTTAATGGGAGGCTCTAATAACATATCATATTTCTAATACATATAAAGCTTCTAGCCATTCCAGACGTTGTGTCATTGTGAAAAATAGATAAGCAGAAAAACAACGAAATGCATCTTACAGAATTACACTCCGACCCGTATTGTTAGTGCAGCATCGTCTACTGCATGTGATCAAAATTCAAAAGCTCAAAAAGCCAAATGCATAAATAGAAGATTCACATTTGTTTTAGGTATCAGATCTCCAATGGATACACAGAGTTAGGATAAAGAACGTCTTGTGCATCAGGTGTCAAACCACCTGCAGGTCCTGTGTGTTACACAAAATGAATGGATCCGATACAATGACCCAGCCTGGCGTATATTGTTTGGGGACAAGCAGCGTCTTGAATGAAAGTCTCAAGCCTTGTTTGGGGACTGGTTTATGTTCAGGGTAGTTTATTATATTTTCTGCTAATCCTCTCTGTCAGTTCTTATTCGACGTTTTGTGTATTCTTATATCGAATGGTTATGAGTTTGCATCATAATATAAAATTGTACATTTTGTAATTGGTCCCTTTGAGGGTAGGGGGAGGGTTTTGAGCAAACTGATTTGTAACTGAATTGCTTTTTTGTGTCCTTTTAAATAAAGCAGTTCCACCCAGCTGTTTTAGTACACACAAGCTGGTACCTGCATGTTGAGTAGGTAAAGTTCAGGTGGTTGAAAGACTGTTTGAATGATTAGCTCAGTCAATGCAAGTAAGAAGCAGCTTTAAGGGCCACAGGAAATGTATCCCTGTACCGGGAAGGACGCTAATGACCTTAGGTGTATGGAAATAAAGTTGAAGGACAGTAGACAGGGATCATCAACCCGTTTATCTCAAGTTATGTTGAATTGAATACATGGATAACTTCACCGAATAATCCCTCTGATAACTCAAAATTTTAGATTAAGAGATTTCTTTTTATCTCCCTTCAAGTTTACATCAAACATGTTAAACTGAATGTTTACATGTACACATTTGTTCTGAGCGTTGTTACCCCTGACAGCTTGGGGAATTTAGAGCTAATTCCGGATAATCACAATGTAGCCAAAATGGAAGTGTATCACACGAACTTTATATCAAATTGAAGTAGCGCCATTGACAAGAAATAGTTACTTGGCAAGGGGATTGCAATCTGTTAGGGAAACGTACAAGTGGACTTGCGACGCTGACAGAGACGGCTCTTATGGGCGCTAACAGGGATTATTCAAGATAGAAAGATTAAGTCAGGTTTATTACTGTGATAAAGCTTTTTTTGTTTCATTCGTATGATGCAGAACAGAAGATCTGTGCATTTTGACAAAGATTATTCTAGAGTGAATGTCTGTAATTGGCAAGTGTTTTTGACTGAGGTTTGGTTTCCTGTTGGCTGATTATATGTGATTCTGATTGGCTGAAAGCTGTGTAAGATCGGAGGGTAATCAGTACATAATCAATAATTGTACATTTACTTTCCTATTAAAGAATTCTTTTCAAGTACGTTTAAGTGGTAAGAGTGTCCTATCCAGGGGCCTAATCATACTAGATTCTGATTGGTTGGTCGCGATATTTGATAAGATTGTTCACTATACACTTACTCTTTAAAGAACTTTTGTAAAACTGGATAGAAATGAGGCAATGTTATGATTACGTACATTACAATATCTATACAGGAATCTTGCTCATTTCTTTTTGATAACGATTTATACAATAATACACTCATTTACATAATACCCCTCCCTCTTAAAAACATAGAATGATAAACAAGGAAAAAATGGAGTGTTCTGTCTTCTGTGTATGGATTTTGGTGGAAGAAAACCCCCCAGGAAAATGTGCTCTTCATTTACAGGATACACAAACGACGCCGAGTCAACGTGGCAGTTGATCCCTAATTGCAGCAATAATGATTGGCATCAAATGTGTGACTTGTTGCTGATAAAGGACCCTATTTACACAAGACCCATATCCTTGGGCCATCATGCTTTATATTACTGGGCCGTCACTTTACAGTGCAACCACTCGAGATTCACACCTGTGCTCAACTTTATGTATGGAGGAGCTCGGGGCCCCATGTGCAGGGGGTTCCATTGTGGCTCCAGATAGGCCTCTGAAGGAGGTTGATATAACGATTACCTATCTACAATAAACATGTTTCTGATTTTTATTCCTTGGTTCAAGTACCAAAAGTGGTGTTCTTAGCAAACCAGTGGGTCTGGTTCAGAGCGTGTACGGCAGAAATGTGACCACTTCTCTAACTTCACTCTATTCAAAGGTATTTGTACTTCATAGAGTTTTCAATGTTTACTTCTTAGAAAGGTTGTACTATAGCCTCTTAGGCTCTGACATGACTACTCTCTACAAAGTGCCATTTCTACAATGTCACATTCTTTCGAAGGTTGCACTGTATGTTTACCGTTGAGCGGAAATACGCTGATTATGACACGTGCGATCCGCGTAGTTGCTGGTTCTTCTAATTGTTGGCATGTCGACGTCGTGAAATTGATAGCGCTCGCTGCGAGTAACGAAACACTCTGCCCTCTAATTTGGCTTCTTTTGCTGTCACGGACATGAAGAGCTAATCTACTGAACATGAATATAATATAGCACTTTGTCAGGTGGAAGTGCATGCTTCCAACCATTGCTTAATCCGATATACAACAGTAAAATAGTGTGTACTATGTGCACTCTCCTTGGGCAAAGTAGTTCTCAGATGTGGTATGACAACTATTCAGATCGTGAAGTTTACAATGTTATATATTCTTATCTATATTTAAAGTATGAATGACTACCATGTCCAAATCTATTGGTAACACAAAATGTATGCAGCATGAATAGTTATTTTATCATCTTGTATGAATGTTACTAGAGTATGTATGTATTAGTTATTTTGATGCAATTTTATTATACAAAATATAGAACAACATGCTCAATACATAAAAAACTGTATCAATGAAAGCGTTCACTGGCAATTCCTAATTTGGCACACAAGCGTTGTAACTTGTGTGTACTTTGTGGCTTTAGCTGTGCCGTTGTGCATAAGCCAAGATCTATATGTGTAATAGACAGTAAATTAGGGACGATCCACAGCTGTGTCAATGGGCCAAACCAGGGGCAATATTAATACACGCAGACGAGCCGCAAAACTCCATAACCTGTGCAAATATTTCTCTGTCTTGTAAGATTAAATATATTTGTTCATCTGAGTGTAACGTATTGATACAATTGGCGGAGTATTGTGTTCGTTTGCATTGTTTGGTGAAAGACATACCCTAGAAGTGGGTCATTACATTGCTCTGCCCGAAGGAACTAATTTGTAATCCATACAAACGCTTCGTGGAAGATAAACGGTTTGTTTTCAGGAAATATTCCGTCTACTGGTGCTGTAAAGCATTCCTTTTGCAGGCTAAAAAGATGCACAATTTTTCAATACTAGGTCTAGGTTTTGTTGTTAATTTATTGTGGTATGGTGCCAGAATAGGGGGACGTCTTTTGCTGTCTTTGCTGTCAATAAAAGTGATGATGATTGAAGCTTATAGATGATTTAGTTTCTACATGTACTACATAATACTAACTAGAAACATTCATTCAAAATCATTTGCAAATAAATGTAAGTACTGAGTTTTCATAGTGGTTGCACCATAAACATTCAGGTAAAAGTCCATGTGCTTTTAGGTTGATGTACATTCATATTAGCCCCGGAACTTTTTACACTGTCATGGAGATTTCAATGGAGCTCATATTTGACATGATCTAATTTCTATAAGGCGCCTTTATGACCAAATCAGGACAGTCACATTGATCTTTTAAGTATTTGATTTAAAAGTTCCATATCAAAAGGTGGCCATTTATATCAGTCGCACCCGTGTGCGAATGTTCTGTTAAAACAAAACATTTTACCAAACCATAATTCACATAATTTTGAACAAACTGTGCTTATTAGAATTTCATTGTGCTCATAATTTTTGCCTATAAGCACCTACTGCTACAAAATTTATGAAGTAAGCTTCGGAAACATTGATTGAGGTGGACACGTCTTGTGGCGTGCGGGCAAATTGAAGTGGAGCGATAAAATAAGATAACGTTTGGTCTGGAATACGGCTGGACTTTAGACTCGTGTTATTGTAAATTCTTTAAGCAATTGCATCTGGATAATTTATCAATTAGATAATAACCTATTATCAATTAATTTTCTGAGTGGCAGATGTTATGTTACTACAAGAAATAATCATGAAGCCAGAAATTTATATATATATATGTATTGAATAATCGCAACGATATTCTGATCTGTGTGTTGAAATATAATCTGCAATGTTAACATGTTCATATGTAAAGATTTTATTGGTAGATAGAAATATTTTGATAAGATTAGATAATGATTTGTATAATATGATTTGTATCATGCATTTGCGGGATATGTTCAATCATCAAGATGTACAGATAAAGGTGTTATAAGTATAAAATCCATATGAAATATCAAGATTATATACAAATCCATTAAATATCACAGATTAGACAAATAGTAAGATCTTATCTTAAAAAATAATCTGTTATGAGGACATTTTCTTAAGAATAGGATTTCTTTTTACATGATGTTTCTATGGATAAGATTATATTTGATATGTATAGAATAATATAAATGAAAGAATGGACGCTTTATCTTGTACAAAAATCCTAAAAACCATAAGCAAACATGGCATATTAGAAAGATTGGCATTCTAAAAACTAAGGTTACTAAAAAGGAAAATACTTTCATGAATCGTTTTGCAGTTTGACAATATATGTGTGATATAATTTTTTTCCAAGTCTCCAATAGATGTTGTATGTTTGAGCATCATTTTGATCTATAACCCAAAAGAAAAGAAAACAAACATATTTTATTACATTCAACGATCATATTTCACAATTTGCTGTTTGTCCATTATGAACGTCTGCTCGTGTTTCTTCAAGCAGTAAATAATGAGTAAATTTGCTAAATTACCTTTGTTAAAAGTTAATTGGTCATCTAGATTTCCTATTTTTGAATTCCTTTTTAAAAGAACTATTTGCGTCAAGAAGACTAAAGAATATGGTGTTTTTAACAGAAAAAAGTTTTGGTACGATATGCAATGGATCACTGGCATGGGTGAAGATGTTAAGAAAGAGATATTTGTAAGATGTTTATGTTAAATGGTTGAAGTAGATGATATAAACTGGGCATTTTTCATTTATTGTATTTTGGAGTTTTGAAGAAAAGCCTATGAGGTCGAAATTTAAATGAAATTATGAAGATTCTTATGTTTAATTTTGGATTTGACTAGTAGCAGTGAATGCCCACAGATACCATAAACTGAAAAAGTTATTTTACACAATAATTTGTTGAATAGTCCACTGAAGTTGAACTTGAAGAATAATTTCAAATCATAAATATTCAAATTCTTGAATTCCATAATGGCAAATATCATGAAGGAAATGGATTTCTGCTCCAGCTGGTTATCTACGAATTTAGTCATCAAAGTTAAAAATAAACGGGTTGTACTGTATGTATCATAATAGAACTCCCAAGATATATGTTGCACTTATACGTTCTTACCCCATATTACCCTGCACTTTGCACAATCTAATGAAGTGAAAACAATAAACATATGCTGAGTACAATACCATTGCTCGTCTTTTATACTAGCTCCATAGCACTGCATTCACATTTCTTGTTGGTATCATTGTATTTGAAGGCGTAAGTACAGTTGTTTTTGTGGAGTATTCTTCTACACATTAGGCATGAACTTGAAACAGTAAGGGTTCCTGTGGAAGCAAATTGAGGTCTCTGGTGCAAATGATATTTTGAAAATCTAAAATTTCAAGTGCCATTTACCCATCGTGGTGACGGATCAATGTAGAACACTGGGGCTTCCAAATGGTTTTGTTGTCATTTGTTATACATGATGCAAAATTACCTTATCTTCGAAGTCATTCAGAATTTTTGTGATTGACAATTGCAACTACGTTTCTATTAGGGGTTGATCCAGGTTTTCGCCAAGTGGGGGGATTAAGGAAAGTAAATGTTGATAAATGTGCGTGCAACTCGTACTCGTACATGTAGCACGGGCACGCACAATTCAGGACAGTCTGGTAGCAACGTTCCCCGGAAGAGTTTGAAATTCGGTGTGCTCTTGGGTCAATTTTGAACAATTTTCAGCAGAAACTCAACTCAACTCCCACCCACCCCCTCTCCATAGATCCACTACTGTCTATTGAATTGAATTACGTGATTCTTTGCCATTTGAAATATGTTTGTGAACGTGATTTTTGAAACGATTGAATGAAGCCTTCACACAGCAATATACTCGAACCCTAATCCCCTCAGATCAGTAGTTCTTGTGTCTGCTGTTAAGTGGAGCCACTGAATTGTGCCTTTTATTCAGGGAACAGTTCAACTTAGACTTTGATATAGCAGCTGTGATTCCCAGTCGAGGCACAAGTTGTTAAATCATGCTCATTATAAGAAAGATGAGAAAGGAAAGACTGCTATTCGTACACATGAGAGTTATTCCAAGTGAATAATTAACACACAAACCTCAAGTATTATAAGGAAGACGAGAGGGAAAGATAGAGATACATATATGAGAGTTATTCCAAATGATTTATCAACGCAAAAACCTCTAGAATTACACGATGATACAGATTGCTACAGCGTAACAAGGATGTAATCACAGAAGATGTCATTTGTGACAAGCAGAATGTGCTGATCTTTAAGCCCCAGTCTCACTTTGACAAATGTGAATCCATAGCAAAAATATGAAATGTGAATCCCTTAAAAACAAAAGTGAATCCCTTACAAAAATGTGAATCTCTGACAATTTACAATATTAGGTAGGAGGTGAGAAAGACGTGCTGAAAACTTGATTCTGCCAGCAGTAGGTCAGTGATAATACTCTGTGCCAATTGTGTCAGGTAAAATTGTCTCGAATGTCAGACTTTAGCATGAGATTCGTTTACACCGTCTTCATATCAGCTCCAGTTTTCATCATCAAACGTACTCATGTACAATGCGTAATCGTAATATTGTCCTGCGCATACAGATTATGCAATTATAACAAAAATACTGGCTCGTCATAGAATATGTCCTTTTTATTGCTGCCCAAATTGCCGACGCCTTTGTAGTTGTGGTTGTGTTATACCTTATAGTGTGGCTGCTGTGCGTGAGCTCAGGCTCTCATTGTGGAGACATTTCTGATCGAAAGTGATACCCATGGAGTGTAACCTCTATGATAAGACCACCTGCTGTCTGGTTTAATTGGTTTGAATAGAGGGGATCACTTTAATGAGGTTCACAGAGTATGTATGGTTGGGTCAATGAAAAACTGTGTTATTATAGATGTGCTTCTTCATGGGGGTAGTCTTAAATGAAGGTTTTACTTGTGTTCAAGTTTTTTTTAGAATACAGTTCGATAGGGAAGATTGAGTGTGAAAGGGTTGGCAAGAGAAATATCAACAAGATCTTTTACAAGTACAAGAAGGCAACATCACAGAAAAATGCATCTAGAATTCATTTTTAAAGGGTAAAATGTAGATCTGTCCTGCTGTGAACTCTGTGTGTCTGCCTCTTTCAGCTCATATGAATTATATATAGAATTTGGTAAATTTGGATTTATGAAGTTGTGCGTACACTTCTTGTAAATCTGTCGCCAATAACCGTGATATTGCAGCTGGTGGAAGTCGCATTATGTGCGTATTATGGCTGGGTGGCATGCTCAGCTGTGGGGGAGTTTTCACACTTTGCTTGTTCGCTGTTGGCAGCAATTTTAGGAAGCTTTTTTTCAGTTACTGTAAATAACGTTTGTTGCTTGAACTAACCGCTCGTTGACGTGGTAGTCAGTGATTTAAGCTTATATTAGGCTTTATTCTTAACTGCAGTAGTAGGACCATGAACTACGGCAGCAATCAAGGGGAAAGTTATGGCACGCTAATAAAACTGCTTTCTTTTGTGTTATAGTTAAATACGCTGTGGTTCTGCATTCTTGATAAAACAAAAGAAACTCGATATTTAAGTATCACAAATTGTGAGTGTTTTCTCGGCTGAGTGGTTTTGTAGACTCGTGACCAGAAAGTTGTGATGAAATGGTAAGCAAAAAAATCCTCAATCATATTAAAAATAGCACCGACTTTAGGTTCTGGAAGACATTTGATATCGGTTGAAAATAAGTATTTAAAAGTAATGTGCCTGACGTATATTTTTATTCACAGTTGCTTCAAATCGTATTGCAAATAATTATTAAAACATCACTGATTTACATATGTTTTAACTTGTTAAATTTTAACTTATACTGCTTCTAATCTGTTAGTTTGAATGTAAAAGTTTACATTCTTCCAAGCTTACTATTCATCTAGAATTTTAAAACTTCTATGTACGATGCGTCAAGATGCATTTGCGTTGGAAGCTTCCCAAAGATGGTGTAACATCCAGTAGGTGGGTTACTCTCCTGTGTGCAATCATCATATTTCTATGAGGCAAAGGTGATGCGATTAGCTGTAGCCCCTCAACCAATAAATGCCAAACAAGATTCGTCTGTTGACAAAGTGATCCCTTGAAAGAATATGTGGCCATCAATGGCTTGATTTCTACACGGGTGCATTCCATCATGGTTGCAAATTGTATTATGATCGCTCGCTCGTAGATACCGTACATACATTTGCGCTATTCCCCATGCACAAATTTGAGCCAGGAAACTATTATTTCGTCCGTTCCACATGAGTACAATTTATTTAAGTCTGTGTAATATCCCTTCACAGATTGTTTTAAGCCTCTGCCACTAAGGTATAGAGTTTAGTTGGAGATTTTAAAAAATCTGTGTGTAACCTTTCATTATTTGTCCAGTATGTCTTGCACCTTTCACTGAATACAACTAGATCAAAAGTGCTCAGAGAGCACAGCATCTCTAGAGCACCATTGACTTCGAGGGGCCATTAAGATGATAATAAGTGTTTTATGATTAAACAACTATATTTTAATTATTTTTACTTGAAATGGAGCAGAAAAGAACAACAAAAATATAAATGAGACCATATCCTACATACCAAGTACACAATGTTATATTAAAAGAGAAGAAATGTGAAAAAGCGTTTTCAATGCGCACATATTATTTGTGTGTCAATGCAATTATTTCATTTTTGTGTAAATTTTATGCCTTTTTTCAAATCTTACAGCACATGTGCATGACAATAATTGTTTCCGTCATCAGTAATTCCATAATGTAATCGGTAATACCTAGTTTCTGGCAGCTGAGATGGCGTCTTTCCACGTGTCAACTTCCCACATGGTAACTGGTCATGATGCTCTCAAGGACTCCGTTGTTTTAGTGTTTTCGATTGTTGGTTGTTGTAATGAAAGACAGAAATATATTCTGTTTTGTTGTTAATTACATTAAGTAATGACAAAATAAGGAATTGTATTTCATGATCTGTCACTTACTTGAAATAATATTATAATTGAGTGTTTAGTTGCTGAGGTTTGGTTCTTCAGTTTATCTAATACATGTATATGAATAATAGACTTTTTCTTTTATGAATATATGTAATTGTATATGTATGGGTTTTACAGTCTATATTCCCTTGGCTCACTCAATTATACACCAGGTTATTGACATTCTCGCCACACTATATTGCCTTTCTAAACTCCCTTGGGAGTATGCAGCACATTGCATCTGTAGCCAATAGTGCTTATCACTCATAGAAGAGTTTACTCGCCAGACCTGTTGCTATTTTCAACATGTAGGTGGTGACAGAGTAACAGGTTAGTGATGAGTTTGCTCAACATCCACCTCTGGACTTGACAGGGACTCAAAGCAACATTCTAGCTCAACTAGTGCTATTCACAAAGAAGCGCATTTTGTTCACAGTGCTAATTTGATTGCAATACTTAAGTTTGGATATTACCAGTGATTGTCATTTGTTAAATTACAAAGATTGGAGATAACAAATCCTCTTTCGTAACGACTTGAAAAATAAAGATTTCCACATTACGACTGCTACAGTTCAAGCAATTTAGAAAGCCTGTTGATTAATGCAACTTAAGTTGTGTCATTAGGCGTGCAGTGCATCTTGGGATTTTAACCAATATAATTCCGCCTTCCCGAGCGTTTGCTAAACTGGCTACACGATACCACTATTACGGATTGGAGCAATCACGGTGATTTTCCGCTTATTGCCTGATCAATCTCACATGGTCCCGCTGGATCGCCAGCTTATTGAGGTAAAGCAACTTGTTAATAGAGTAACATTCCCCCCGTACACTGAATAATTAATCTCTTTCATTGAGACACACAAAGATTTATAAGATAATCCAAGTTCTCGTTCATATATATTTTGGGGAATCAGTCATTATTTTCCGGGGAAATCAATGGCGATATATCTGCTAAAAACACTAGTAGGCCAAGAATTTTCGATGGGCGATAACAGTGATTTGGGACAATGACACTGTCATAATGACTCTGTACAGATTTTTCATTGAGCACTATGAAACCTATTTTTATCAAGTTATATGATTTTGTACAATCGACTGGGCATAATGAATGAAATACATGTACATTGTGATAGTAACTTGTGAAATTTCAAATTTCATTTCCCAGTTGCGAGTGTTACACTAAATTACGATTCAATTTTCTCCATTGGAAATATAAACAGTACGCAATCATCTAAAGGCCCACACTCATGCAAAGGCCAAGTTCACATGTAGCTTGGCATCACATTCATATATTGTAAATTATACAATCGACTGAACGTAACGAAACACATTTCTACGATGATAGAAACTTTGAAAATTTCTCTACGAGTTGAGCATTTCAAATGAAGTGAATATATTTAAAAATCTTTCACCTATATTGGAAACCTAAACCTCGGCGGGACGAGCTGTAGTAATGAGGAATGCGGTTTGGCAGCACCTTCATACGCTGTCCCCTGAATGTCACAGTGCTAATTAGTTGTCCCGCCGGCTCCCGTATGAGAATATTGCCTGAGCTTCCCACATCCATCTGGGACACCGGAGCAAACATCCAGCACAAACAAACTGGGTACTATCAGGCGGCAGTGGCAGTAAATTAGAGGTGTTTTTTGTTGCCATGCTTGTTAATTACCTGTACTAACTACAACCACTGAAACACCTCTGGGCATTTAGGTAGAAAATTGTTAATTAGGGTGGCGGAGGTGGCGGCAAGAATGTGTATGTTAGGTTGGAATTTCAATGTTTCTGATCTTTACATTTGTGGTGGGCTTTTTCATGGGTGTGGGTTCTTCGATAGATGTTAGAAGCGAAAAAAAAATGGTTAGATATCACCAACAAAACTCGTACGACCAAGGAGGAAGCGTAAGTAAATTAGACATGCGTTTTCGGTGCCAAACTTATTAATTATTGTGTACAATAACCCAAATGGGCATGAGGTTTTAGGTTGAATGATTATATTATATCATGCATGTACCATTGCATGTATCGCAATGTGACATGAATATACATTTGATGTGTGTTTATGTGTTATTCTTTTGTCGACATACTTATTAACATGAACATATATCCAAGTGCCCATATCTGTGTGAAGACTGCAACTTTGTACAGGACAACCTCAAATTAGTACCACCCTAGAGAACACCTCTATGATAAGACCATTGTTAGCAGTCTGACAAGTTCTCGTAGAGACTACCTAGAATTTACATATTAATACACCCCTTGAGGCTGGTCCTATAAATGTGCTTATAGAGAAGTTCAACTGTATCAGATCCAATAGCACTAACCAACATGGTGTCAGGTATACTGCAAAAGCTCATATGTAAATTGGATATATATATATATATATTTTTTTTTAAATTTTGTTTGCCCAACTTATGAGCCTATACACCAATCTAAAGGCTTCACCCATCAAAAACCCACCAATATTGTAGACCATATAGAAATCCAGATTATTGAAGTGGAGGGTGGGGATGGTTATACAGATGTGAAAACAGACTGGAAAAGTGTAAGAGGACAAATTGTTAGATGTACATGTACAAACTGATGCTATGCAAGTTTGATACGTCTATTTATGTAGGTGTCAATGTCGGGCGTCATGCTAGGTCTCTGTTTGGCATACTTATAAACTATTACTAGAACAAAGAAGAAAATACTTGTCATTGTTCTTGGGTTTTTTTCTCTCTTCCATGAAAATTGGCTCCAAGTGTGCTGAAGCGGGGTTTTTATTAACATACCTATCAATTATTACCATAATAACAAAAAATCAAATGTCTGTTGATTTTTTCACTTCTTACACGTTATTCTGTGAAAATCCACTGCATCATTGAAAGGAATTGGGGTGTTATAATGAAGTAAGATGTGGGTGGATAAAAGAAAATAAAACAAAACAAGAACGTGGGATTTACAGTTTTTGGGGTGTTGGGAAAAACATTAGAAATATATTGTGGAAATAGAGGCAACTAGAAGAGATGTATGTGGGATAAAAGGCCACGTAAGAGAGTGGGATCCATATATTTGACTCACTCACCCCTGCCATAAAGATGTTTGACTGGGAGCAATAAAGTAAAACGTCACCTGCGTGTCACATGTTGCAGCATTGTTGCTGTGTAGAACATGGCATGATCCACGAGGCACCATCTGAGCCGGTCCACAGCACGGAAACACAGGCCCCATTACACCAGAGATATGCGGCACGGAATACACGGGCCCCATTACACCAGAGATACGTAGTATGGAATACACAGAGCCCATTACACCAGACATACGCAGTGCGGAATGCAGGGCCCATTACACCAGATATGCAGGGCACGGAATACACAGGGCCCATTACACCAGAGATACGCAGTGCGGAATACAGGCCCCATTACACCAGATATACACAGCATGGAACACACAGGGCCCCTTACACCAGCTATACGGGGCACGGAATACACACGGTCCATTACACCAGAGATACAGGGCACGGAATACGCGGGGCCCATTACACCAGAGATATGCGGTAGATCGGTGTTTTACTGACAGTGCCTCACGTCACAATGTGCAGGAAGCAGCGCCACATCGAGTGCACATCATGTCATGTAATTTTGTCACTATAACTTTTGCTAGTGCTTATTAGACGTAAGTATCGATGTGACTCATGCAAACAGACTCAGGTGGTCACAATCGAGAGATAGTCTCATTAAGGAATATGGTCAACTTATAGAGATGGTCAATTCATAGAGGTGTAACATTTTGGAGGTTATATACAATGCGCCCATTGTCAATTCCCTAGACAGTATCTGAAGAAAGTGTTGTGTATAAAAGTGTCCATTTTGTCGACTTTTTTCTTTTCTCTTCTTTTGATGTCATTGAGACTATAATAAACCTTCTGTGCTGCTGTGTTGGAACGTTTACATCATGTAACACATGTGACCTGATCTGCCGAAGGCCGCCGAAGTGACAGCATGAAATAAATAAGGTCTAGTGGCAGAACCAAGGGCTGGGCAGGGCGGGAGGTGGGGGTGGCGGTGGCGGGGATGGTAGTGGGTGTCAGAGGCTTCCATCCTTGCTGTCATTTTTTTCTAATGATTTTGACTATTTCCTTGTACTGAGGAAGTTTGTGGAATGCGCAAGTATCCTGCGTTCTGGACACAGTTTGGTGCGGTGCTTGGACTTGGCAGTCCTGCCGTGCTTTGTTCTTTCTATGTAAGATTGTTTGTAATAAAGTCATGTAATTGTAATGATTGATAATCACTAAATTGCATACACAAGTTTGCTTCATCATCTGCGGTATTATTAACTGTATATAGCACATTAAAAAAGACTAGTATATAGAACGTGATTTTTTTCATTCATGGAAAAGGGCAGTACAATTCTATTTTTATTAATTGGACACTTTATCTTAATTCTAACCAAAGGTAAATTGCTCACTTTTAAAGTCAATTTCTGGGTGTGAAAAGGGAAATGAATTTTTACATTCTTTTCCTGGATTTTTCCCAATTTTTCTGCTTCACTTTGCTTTCACTCGTCTACGATTCTTTTAACACCTGAGTCTATTCCATTGTGGCCTTAACGCACCGTCTTCCAGTGAATAAGAAACTCCTCTGGACTCTAAGTGTTAATCTAATTAGAATCAATCCTTGCATGTAAACCAAGGAAGAACGGAAGATGGAACTACAGCGGTTATCGGATGAACTCAATTTAGAAAGTCAAGGCTTGAAGGAAACAGTATGGATTGAATCTGCCTAATGACCTGTCTGTGTAGGGAGTAGGGAGCCCACCCGAATAAATATGTGCTATATTGTAATATTGTTTGTTTCAATATGAACGTTGTGTTAATTGTGTGTTAATAAGACATTATTTTGAAGTAGGAGTGTATAATAATGATTTCCTTGTACAAGGAGAGGAGTGTATTATTTATTTTCCATGGGCAGTGTCAATCAGAAAACAAATGAAGATTTCATGATATTTTGTAGATACATATATTACTTTTTTTCTTATCGTGTAAAACCTGATACATGATCTTTTCTTGTATACATCAGGCGAAAAATTAAACACCTAAATGCGATTTTGTAATAGATATAGAATTTGTGCAGACATTGAGCATAAGTAACAAAACTGTTTCTATAATTATTGGCCGGGCCATCAATTCTGTAGATCAATGGACTTTCGGGACAAAGCACAAGCTGGAAATATGTTCAGTAAAAAATAAACGGGTTGGGTGTTTAGAATGCCTAATTTGCTGATTGCACAAGTGGGGACTATCACTCAAGTGGACAAAATTGGGGTGAATTTGATACCTTTGATATTTTAACCCAATCTTGCAATTGCATTGCCAATGGGAGACAATCGTACTTGCCAGGGATGTCTGCTTCCTTACAGTGTGGATTACGTAGTTGATTTACACATAATCAATAATATAATGTATGTACTTAATAAAACAGACTATGGTATCACCGACCTGAAGTATTTGGGGATGGTATAAGATCACAAAAAAAAAAAAAAATGCATAGCGATACATATGAAATAGGGAACAACAAGTAAGTATTTGCCTGAAAGGACAATGAGGATAAATAAATTGTAATTTACAGTAGAATCTATGTTAAAAGATATTCTGTTTAGTGAAGTTTGTAGTAGTGGAGGTTTCACAAAATAGGTCACATAGAGGTGGTCTCTGTATAGAGGCGGTCTTACGAGTAGATTCTACAGGAGAAAAATGCACTACATACCTAAAATGAAGGTGAAAAAAGAAATTTCAACTTACTTATTGGAATAGGCTATGGAATTAATGAGCAAGAAAGCAGTTCTATTTTGGAATCTGAGTAAAATATCTGTTGTGTTCATCGCTGCTTGGGTTTGATTGATGAGAACCACTACAAGTCGCGCCATTACCAGTTAGAGGCTCTCGGCGCGGCTTCGCTTACAAGGAATCTGTCGAGAAACTTGTTGCTCCTGTCAGATGAAATTACTTTTCACAACTACAGTAGAACATCTCTATTGAGATGACTTGGACGAGGGGTGGTCCTATGTGGTCTCATTAATGAGCTAGTGTCTCTGGAAGTTCTTCTTAGGGTTCGGACCAGTAAAAATGGTCTTTTTTACACAAGTGGTGTTTTTGTAAAGGGTCTTGATTTGACTGACCTATTATAATTGACGCTGCCATCAGTGAATCTGCCATGTTACTGTTAAATTGGGCTTTCTTTTCAGAAATTTTAATTTGAAAAGCTGAAATGTTTTTTTGCCTTTTGGGGGCAACTATAGTAACTACTTTGACAGTTCTCTTAGTAAATACAATATTTGGGAAGGGTGGGAAGAGCTATCTGATAAGCAGTGATGTGTTTGATCTTTATAGGTATCAATGGTATTTTGTTAAAGAATCAGTACATTGCTTTCTCTGCCATATAAAATGTTATAGGGTAATGATTGCACCGTATACAGTATGAAACTTTCATTTTTGATGAATTTGAAAAATCTCAAATTCGATTCACAATTCGGTCCAAACATTTGGCATATTCCATTATTCATCCTACACATGATGTTTACAGTTGATCATCCAAGCACCTAAAATTGTAATTTTTTCTAGAAATTGGGAGAGGGCGTTTACAATGTGTGTTTTTAATATAACATATGAGACCTGGCATTGGCTCAATGAGTGGAAGTTGGGGGTATATTTAGCCAGACAATGTTATGCAGGTTCGTAAACACTAAAGTAGTATTTCACTAGTTGATAATTCTACATAGTATACTAGGCATTAACTTTACATTGCTTTTTTTGAATAACTTTATGCTGAAAAGTTACACCACTGACGATAAACCTGAGTGATTAAGTTCAGATGAGTAGACCTCTGGTAACTTCTAATAAATGTGCTTTATGGTAAGCGTCTGGTTCTGCAAAATTTATCATTCTTTACGTTTTTTTCTGAACAGAGGGTTCACATCCCCCATCCATCTGCTCTGATAAAAGCCCGCCCATCAATTGACATAGGCTCAACCTATAACTTCACGGGCTTTTATGTGAACAGTTTTGGTATATGAGAAACAAACCGACCTATGTAAAACATGTACATCAGCCATAACGAGGGCTTTCTTGTGCTGCTCTTTCAACACTGCTGTTGTAAATTGCAATTAAATTGTATTCTCACCCTTTCAAGCCATCACAGACAGGTTGTAATCTATATTTGTTTTTAATGCACGGGCGTAAATGTGGGTGTTAGAAGCTTAGACAGAGAGGCACTGACATTAAGGGCAGGCGTTCCTTATAATGGATGCAGAATCAGCCGTAGTATTGTAGTCATTGTCTTTGCCAAATTGTCTCATCACAGATGTGTTGTTTCAGAGGCAGAATCATCATTTCCTCAGTATATTTCTAATCTGCTGTACTGTGAATTGGCGGGGATTACCATTAGTGACTATCAGACTGAGGCATTACATTAGCTATTAAAAAGAGATATGTAACTGCATAGTTTTTTTTTTGTTTTTTTTTACCATATTGCACATGATGTTCACATGGTTATTCTCTGAACATGATAAATGGCACATTTATAGGACCTAAGCAATAATTAGCGATTCTGTTCACAATTTCAGTGAAAAAACAAATACGAGTGCAGCAAAAAGCCTGTGCTATGCACATCTGGTGAAATGCAAAGTACAACACCTGCATACACATTGCAATGCTTCAATGGTAATGCTTATGCCCCAGTTTTTGCTCTTCCCAGTTAACATATTATCACAATTTTGGTGGTACAACTCAAGGGTCTAGTCCTAAAAATAATAGCGGTTGTACCCCCTAAGTGTTTTTGTTTGTAAAGAAGCTTACTAAGACTACCAGGTAGTACCTAAAACAGTCGGTTTTCTTGCTGTGGGGGGTGGTTGAGTATTACATGGCATTTGTAAAGTACATATTCTCAAAGGGCATGCAATTTCGCATCATGCAAGAAGATTTTGCCAAGATTTTGATGTAGTTTGATGTGTCCAAAATGAGCGTGTCTGAGGCCGTCATCTGACACCTGGGGGCTGATTTTGGCACTTTCTGAGGCACATATAAATTTCAATTTTTTACTGAAAATCAATTTGAAAAACCTGCACAAGATGTACTCACTACAATATACAATACAGTACAGCACAGTACAGTACAATGCAAGATAATGAAGTCCTTGATATTTGGCGGCAATGTTATTATTTCTGCATATAATTTGCTGAATTTTTTATTTGATACAATACAGTTTATTATAAAGATGGTCTCTAGATCGAGGTGTTCCTATATTCGCAGGGTCTACCATACAATACAATCCTATATACAACACAATGGTATACAATACTTATCACAAGTTGTCGAGTGGTCAGCCCTGAGCATCAAGTGTTGATGGCTGAGATGTACAGCGGATGCTTCATGTCACATCAGGCAACGCGAGGGATCATCTTTCTTGTTTCATGCAGAAATAATGATTATATATATAGCGCCTGAGCGTTGGGATTTTGGATTCATTCTTTGCTTATTAGAAACAACAGCAGAATTACAGTACACTTTTCTAGGAAAAGGTTTTATCAACTGCTATAGTGTACAGGATAATAACTTGGTGGCTATAGTCATCAAGGTTCTCAATAGAGAAGTGGTCTTATTATGGGGATATAACCCACTGGTCTTTTAGTGAAAATGACAGACTGTGTAAAGTGGTCTTATTTTACAGATAGTCTCTTTATGGAGGTAGTCTTAGCAGGAAGTTATACTGAATTAATTGAGGATAAAAATTATGCAGTAAAAATTGTGAATTTCCATAAGAAAATGAAATAAACATTCAGAAATGTTGAATAGCACATTTTTTCTTTCCCATGAAGCAGTAATTAAAAACTTGAAATATCACTAGAAACACAGCAACTGTACAGATACACTGTATGCTGTTGTGCGCTGCGTTTCGAGCGGCTCATTAGTAAATGGCCAGCAGAGGTAACAAAGCACCGTGATGGTTCCTTTGCTACCACTCGCTTCCTGCATCCATCATGCTCGAGCATTCACTGAACAATCGCTTTTGTTTCGCCTATTTCTCGATTTTAACGTGTGTTTTTGCTCAGTCCTAACAGAGATCTGCTAGAACCTTAAGGGATGAGTACAGTAGAGCCTCTAGTAGAATCACCTTTGGGCCAGTGTTTGGAGGTCTCAATAGAGAGCTGGTCTATATACAGAGGCTCATTTTGGTAGATTTATGAAGGTTTGTGTTTGAAAAGTGGTCCTCTTCTAGAAATCTAAGATATTAGTACAGTAGAACCTCTATTAGGACCATTATTGGACCCCTGGTAGGTCTCAATAGAGAGGTGGTCTCTATATAGAGGTTCGTTTTGGTAGATCTATGAAGGTTTGGTCATTTTATAGAGGTAGTCTCCATAGAGTTAGTCTTAATTGGAGGTTGCACTGTAATGAACTCAGAGTTGGTGCTTTGTACTGACCAAGTCTGTTCTCAGGAAGAAAACGTCTACAGCTAGACCCATCAAGCTCAAATTTCAAGGGGGCAAACAATTATTTTGAGTTATCTGCATTTTCAATCTATCAGAGCTATATAATATAACATGGTATCAAGGGGAATAGCTATTTAATTAAGTTATCTATTAATTTGCTTTGTCTGAATACCCAATAAATAGGCTTGATTGTATTGAATGAAGTAGGAGGCAAAAGATTCAATCACAGAATTTTGTTTTGTCTGGACTTTTTTGTGTGAAAGTGTTTAACAAAGTGAGCTAACCGAATCCGTCTGAGTCACATTGTTGTCAGCAAGAAAATCTTTTAGTTGCATGTAAATTCGCTGCGTTGTTTTGCAAATTTGCTTCTTGCTGTGGCAAATGTATTGAAATAGCATCAAAAGTTGACTTTCATTTAGTAGTGTTAGAAAGAAAAAAAACAGTAACATTTAATCGTTTGAGAGAGAGTAAGATTGGAAAGGAAGTGGTTAATGTGGGCTGAAATTAAAGTGTTCCATTTTCTATACAAAGCCTTCATGAAATGTTTCCGAATCCTGCATTTCCTTTTCATTGTCATTTATAGAAAAATCTTAATACCTTTGGGTTTCATTGCATAACTTGGTAATCAGAAATGTTATTTTGCGTCATAGAATGCCATTAATGAAAAATACTAGTTTTACAAGGGTGTTTCATATACATGGTAATTGATGAATGAAAAATGAATCATAATTGCAAATATGATACCTTTATATGAGCAGGCTCCCTTTGCATTGTTTGAATGTGACCTACATGTACATATACATAGGCAGATCCAAGAGTCATGCACGCACTTGTGCCCTTTTGCCCCCCCCCCCCAAAAAAAAAAAAAAAAAAAAAGACCTGTAGTTGAGTTTTCAGCATTGCCTCTCATTTTTCTGGGCTTCGGATCACATGAAATTCTCCTTGTGTCCATCTTTCTTGACTGAAATCTGAATTTGTCAATGACCCAGTTGTTTCGTAACTCAAGTTCATAAAAAGTAAGGAGTTTGGCACTGGTGTGCCGGGACTCATCAATAACCAGACCTACAAAGCTCATGGGTGTCAAGCAATAAAACTCGTAAAATATTGGGAAAGAACAATATATGGAAGATTGATAGCAGCTATGTGTCCAGACTAAAACTGTAGTATAACCTGTGTATTGAGACTACTTGTGGGATGGGTCCAAGTATTCTAGTAGAAGAGGTTACTTATCAAGGTTCACTTCTCTTCATGGAAGTTTGGGTCTGCAAATCAATGCTCTCATTATAGAGGTCTTTTTATTTGGGGATCTAAGTCCATGTTACATGGTACGTTGTGTATATTGAATTTGGGCTTAAAAATAAATCTAGACCTAAATGAAAATTACCAAATTCAAAGCAAACTGCAAAATCATAAGAACTACTGGTAGATTCAAACATGAACATGTGCATTTTAGTTTCAAATTTGTTATTGCTCTGTTGGAGGTTGATGTAGGGTATGTTTTACCCTGTTCTTAACTCTATTACACCTGGGGAGCAATAAAAAATTGGCACCGCGGGATAGCAGTACACGGTATGTTGAGCCAGTGAGCCCATAACTCGCCTAAATCACGAACTTTCTTGGCCAAGGAGCTTAATGAAATTCTTTGATGAGACCCGAGACTGCCCTTCGAAAAAGCAAACATATGACAAATTTACCCTCAATGAAAGTAGACAGTTCATTGAATTTTTCATACATAGAGCCAACAAATGATTGTATTCCTGCCATTTAGAGGAATATGCCTTCGCTATTGGAGCAAAGAAAGTGTTACAGATTTACGTATCTATAGTACGTAGCTTTTGTGAATTATGAAGAAATTAAAGAGTGCAAAAGTGTGGACTTAACTAGTCTGTTATGTTGTCATGAAAAAAAGAAGTAGGACTCAAAATTGAAAATTCATTTTGTTTCTTTACTTGTTGGGTAGAGACCAAAGTGAGTGATATTAAGTCTTCGGATTTTCATAAATTCATCATCACTCAGTAAGTTTGTTACACAGCAGTTTTGTGAACACCAAACAAACAGGTGCCAGGTTCAATCCCTCTCGTTAGTGTTTCATCCTGTTATCAATGGCTATAACCAAGGTGTATGCACATTATCTGGTTTGTAATAATACAAAATGTTTACAAATATGACATGAATATTAGCATTTTGTTTGATAATATTACCGGGTACTATAAGGTTAGGACTAAGTTCACCATGCATTTTTCAAAGGTCTTGCCCAGTACATTTGAATGAGTAAAGGTGGGGAAATAAAACATCCGTCATACCCACATGCTATTGTTTATTCAAGGAATCATCAACAAGATAACCAGTATGTAGTTTTCTTGAATGAAACATACTCGTTTTATTGGGCTGTATGACTTTTTCTTGATCGTATGAAGAAACATGTTGAGAAAGTCTGTGTGAACTTGTCTAATGTCTGGTTGGGCACATTCTGACAAGTACAGTTTGGCGGAAATAAACCGGACACAGGACTCACACATTATTTATTCAAGGAATCATTAGTAAAATCACCGGACAAGAGTTCAGCTAGTGCAATAAGAGATGTGGCTCAGTGACATTTCACTTGTTCACCAACTACGCCTACAATCAGGTGGCCTGGGTGAAAGTAAACGCGGCAATTCTCAGATTATTACGTGTGTTTAACGTCCTCTCATTGTAGGTCAGTAGGAAAAGTGCACTTCTTTGTACATGTTGGGAAATGTTGTAATATTGTCCTTTTAAATGTCCGAATGGCTTGATGATTCAATAATGAAATTCTTCTGAAAACATTTGCTTTCACATAAACTCCCTGACGAATATTCAGTGTTCACTAAATGTAACTACCATTTTGATGCTCTAAACCTGGTGTCCTCTTGCCTTATATGTCACTCATTATATTAGACTTGCCCTTATTTCGAATACTTAAATATTGCATGTATAATATACCTGACAGTACCATATGGAACCATGTTTAACCAATGCTCAAACTTTCCTCTATTCTCATTAAGTAATAGAAATGGAAATGTGGTGAGAGTGGACACGTGTGCTAACGACCAATATAGATTAGACATGATGCTGGGAAGATGGATCTGTAAGTCGTTACTCCATATACACATTAGTGTGATAATGAATTAATGCATTATAAGATTACTCCATTCACGTAATTATGGGCGAGAAATACCAAAACACAATTTTCCCACAATGCTTGACTTTATCATCAGAAAAGCCTTCCCCACCCCTACCCCTCTACTGCTGTTACATCACCCCCACCCCCTTCTACTCCTGCCACGGAAACACTGGTTCCATTGGTCTCTTCGTGAGGTTCTTGATGCTCCATGGGTCTGTTTTGTTTGTTTCACATTACTGCAGCAAACATATGATTTGTATAGCACTGACCAATCCTACGAGCAAATTTATAAACATATATTGTTCATATTTGTTTGCTTATTTCATATTCTTTATAGGTTTGATTAGAAATATATACATTTCTTTAAATTTTTCAAACTTTTGAAGGAAAGTCAGTTATGGCAGCAATCTAGAATAGCTATAACTACGGTAATGTCTATTTCGGCAAGTGTGTGTCTGTAAGGTTTATTACATGCGTTGGGGTGCATGATTTTTGTAAGTTGAACTTGCTATGTTTGCCATGACACATGTAACATACCCACTTATTATTCTAGGCTAATACATAAGCACCCGTATGACATTCTTCATCTGTATGTCAACAAATGAAATAAGTGCATGAGTAATGTTTAATGATCCCTGGGGAAATGATAAGGCAGTGAACACACAGTTTTACTTAGTGTATCAGGTTGTGAACTAGTTTTCAGCCTGGTCAATTATACCTGTTTGATAATGAGCATTGGATTGTAATGTATTGACAAATGTCACTCGCTGCACTATCCCGTCTTTCGTATACAGTAGAACCTCCAATTAAGACCACCTCTATAATAAAACCACTTTTCACAATCCCAAACCTTCATAAGCTACCAAAACAAATCTCTGTATAGAGACCACCTCTCTGTTGAGACCACCTAACACTGGTCCCAAATGTTGTCCTAATAGAGAGGTTCTACTGTATGTACAAGCAAAGGTTGGGTCTTACAGTCGTCATGACGTGCTACCTTGAAGTCACTGATGTATATGCAGGTCTCAAACCTGAACACACGACAGCTCACACTTGGCGCGTATTGAAGGGGACAGCATGAAAAAATGTGTCTGATGGCAAGCATCATCGTTGATTAGTTATGTTACAGACACTAACCATTTATATGCGTTGCTTTCAAAGGTTGTCTTTGTGATATGTTGAATATTCAATATTATTATTGTTGTAGTCTGGTTTTTCTTTTGAGTTAGTTTTGTTATTTTACTTTGCATTAGTTGCTCAAGTTTCAGGAAAAAAACAATTGGTTGATGTGAAAAATTTGCATGCAGTGTAACTAAACCGATATCTCTTGTCTTGCGTGATTCGAAAGTTGAATGGTTTCTTCTTTGCATAAATCAATACTGGTTTGATATTGTTACACAGATTTTGAATTTTGTTTTTGTTTGGACCTTTTACACGCCTGCGTTCTTTTATGGGTGTCATTCTTCAGAAACTAAGACTAATTAATTAATGTCATGCAGTAACAAACTTGTCTAAAGTTCAGTATGGCATAATTTTAAAATAGTTACTTCAATTAAAACTGAGTAGAACCGATGACCACATACATAGTATCTTAATATTTTGTATACAATGTCTTGTGAATTCGCAAACCAATGACATATTTTCCAGTCATTTTGCAATATTTACAATATGATGGGAAAAAAAACACAAAAGGTTCTCATAATTTCTGTCTTTAACAGAAGAGAAAAACTCCACTCTAAAAATCCAGTTTATAAATGACCGATTCCAAGTTGATTTCTAGCTTGACTTGCTATTTCGAATTCGAAGTGCGATGCCAAGTAATGGGCATGTATGCTCCGCAAACTAGCAAAGCTGTCGATTTTCAAATTGAGTCCGTGACGGATGTAGGAGTCTATCGTTTTCATGTGTGATTACCCGCCCCTGATGACTGCCAGTTAAATGGCCCTGAACTTTCTTGGCCACCACCACTGCTGCCGATCATGAGAAGAGTTTATCGTGGCCGTAAAGGTCCAACTTTTTTGATGTTGTTTTTCATATCCCACTTTTTATGCTCTTTTCTCATATCCCATTTATTATTTCTTTATTATATCGCATTAAAAAAATGATTTCTCACATCCAATATCTTTCCACCCTTCTCCAATGTCCCACGGTTTTTGTCACTGTCCCCTCAGCCCACTGTTTTTGATAGTGTTTTTCCATATCTTTTACTTGACAAATGTAATATTGTTGTCATGGTTGGTTATTGGGGGGCTGAGGCTAGTAGATCATGAGGGGGGATTAATAATGAGTAAAGGATCAAACATTTTCTGCTTTTTCCCTAAATCCCATTGTTTAAAAACAAATCAGATATCCCAAAATTCTTTTATCATTTTTTCCCATATCTCACTTTTTTCCAAATATTTTTCTTCGATAATAAAGTGTTTTTAGCAATCTTTCTGACACCCTGCAAAGTTAGAAATCTGATATTCCTCTTTTCCCACCATTTCCCACAACCGTGTACATAATTCACAGGATCGTCTCCCAAATCCGACTTCCTTACAAACACCCCTCCCCCTGTCTGATTGTGAGCCTGTGGTGGAATCAGGCCTCGTTTGGCGAGAACGGATCACATTAAATAATGTATGGCTTCTCTTCTTGGCATCATCCCTTAGTAATAGCGACTTCTCCCTCAGAGGGCGTGGAATGCTGCTAATAATTGCCAGGGGGCTATCTTTACAAGGGGCTCGCTTCACAGTTGTGATGGTAGCTATTTTTACAGGGGACTCGCTTCACAGTTGTGATGGTTGCTATTTTTAACTAGCTTGGACAGGTATTTTAAACAGAGTTCTACGTTTGAAAATCTGAATGGTAAAAGCAGTTTGTAAATCTTATAGTTTTCTTTTTGTTTTCTATTTTTTTCCACGATTGTAGATATTTTTAGCAAGGTCATAGAGATGGGTTAAATTAGGTTAGAACCATCAAAAGTTGTTGTCTATAATGTGGATCTTTTAGTTTTCCATTTGTTTTCTATGATCATAGATATTTCTGTCAAAAAGTATTATAAATAGGGTTGAAAATGTAAAATAAAATGGCACCTGTAAAACACCATGTGTATATCATATAGTTCCTATCTGTTTTGTGTTGTGTTCGTTGACCCAACATTTGATTTATGTAGTTTAGTAGTTTGTACAGGTTGAAAAATGTTTGGCTCAGATTGTTTGTCTAATTCTGATTCATTGTTTCTCCAGTCGATGGCGTCTTCACAATTAAGATTCGTAATTTCATTGATGTATTCTGTTTTCATTCTATGTTTCAAAATGTAAGCGTGTGATGTATGAAACTAATACAATTGTAACATATGCATTTTCTAATATGCTTGTATAAATGTGGAACATTTAAAATCCCTTTTACTTGGAAAGTCATAGAATGCTTTTGACAGTTTGCCCAAATTGGAATATTATTTCGATAATGAGCTTGTTTCAATTTCAAGATGAAGATGTGTCTGCGTTAATAGATTTTTGTCACTTATGTACTGTAGAATCTTCCTATTAAGACCACCAAAGGGACTGACCACAAGTGGTATCAATAGAGAGGTGGTCACTGTATAGAGGTTCATGGTGATCGTCTTATGAAGGTTTGGGATTGTGATAAACAGTCTCATTATAGAGGTGGTCTCAATTGGAGGTTGTATTGTACCAAGACGCTAATTTTGAAGTGTAAACTTTTTATGATAAACTCGTGTAGTTGATGAGGAACGCGCGCAGCTCCCCCACTGCATGTAATATAATTTTACGTGGTGTGTCCAAAATGCCCAAATTCATCATCATAATATTTACTATAGCCATCTCATTCTTCTGGATTTGCATCATAGAATTATAGAAACATTGCACCCTGTCACAGGCTGATGCAAAATAGTCTGGAAGGAGGAGGCGCCCAGTTTGGGATCCAAGTTTTGGAAGTTGAGGTGTCTGCAGCCCAACCCCACAGAAAACCTGTTAAATCTACAGAAACTATGCAAGAAACTCCCAGCCCCTTTACTAAAAAGCTTAATCTGCTCCTGCGGGGTGTCACATCAAAATCCGCCCCGATTTGCAACTGCTGCGGGATTCGGGCAGAATTTTTTTTTCTTTTGTCAGAATAATGTATGTAAATAGACTTGAAGTGAGACTGGGTACGACCATTGTTTTTCAAATTGGTGAAAAGTAGGTCATGTGATAAAATTATCATGATCAAGAATGAAATGAGGTTTCTATGATCCATCAAATACTTAAAGTTTTTAACGGAAATTTTTCATGCATATTTCACAGGACTGAAATTTTAGGGTTTGTAAATCATTTATATTTATGGTCATACTGAAACTGATTTTCTTGATTACTTTACAAGAATTTACACCGGGTCGTTGGAATTCACGTTTTGCTTTCTCAGAATCTCTGCTGGCAATATTCAGTTCTCCTGAAAATAATTTTCATTTGAATTTTTCTAAGTCTAAGACAAAAATGTATATGTCAGTTTCTGTCATAGACATGATAGAAATGATTGTTGTTGTGACCAGATTCATAAAACGACAGCAAACCAGGCGTTAATCTCAGCTTCGTGATTAGTCTACGTTACGTGTTTAAAACGTTTTGTGGTATTGAAGAAGTTTCTAAAAGGAAATCATGCATAAAAAGCAGGTGCATGAAAATGGTGCATATTTTGCAATAATTGATGTATGAACTGTGGCCATAAACCCTTAAACTTGACTCAGACTCAGACTCATTCATCAACTTCAAATGACATTTCAAGAAGATTTTAGTATGTGACATACATGTAGCATATCATCGTGATCTTGCGCAGACAACAAAAAACCTGATGAGAATTGACAGATGGTCCATTTGATTCATGTAGCCTATTTTGGGGACATTTTGAAATAAGTACCTTTCAAAAGTTTTACTCATATTTTTTTAATTCTCATATAATGGTAACTTCCTGCTTCGGGCAAGATGTCATGCTTGACAAACACACCATTGAATAGCTTTTGAGATGCTCTACGATGAATTCAAGTGCTAAGAATTCTATTCAATATTTTTTATTGTTGCATCTTAGCCAAAGGTCCAGCAACAGCAGTAGCTCATTGTGACTTCGATCGTTTTCTTATAGTTTAGAACCTTTTAGAGATACTCCACACGCCAGATATTCTGGTTTTATGAGCGTTCTCTTATGCAGTCATAGGTCAATGTTGCCGCCCCTGAGGCAGGCCTTGGCTAGACATCAAAACAGCATCAATTTGAACTTGTTCAATTCTTCGAATCTTTTGAAATACTCATATAAAATATAAGTAATATAAATTCAGCCTCATGCAGTACTAAGTTTTGCTTGTGGTGTGTTGCAGTCTGAGGCGAATCTCCCTGCCCCCGAGGCGTGGGTCCAGCACGACGCGGGCCACGGACCGGCCCACGGCGGCCTGTACCAGGCAGCAGCCAGCAGCCGCAGCAACTCCCCACAGGTAAGACGCAACACCATCCTCATACCAGTAACTGCCCCCCTTCCACAACTCCCCACAGGTACCAGGCAACGTTATTCTATCACTTACGCTTACACTTATCCACTTCATCTGTATTAAAGCATCAAGGGCTTATCAGATGATCATGTTCTTTGTCACTGGTAAATGCATTCATCTTTAATGGTACTAACGGGAGTCTGATGTTGATGGAGTACTTGTGATGGTGCCACACTTTATCAAGGCGCGATTCAAATGATCTTATGCTCGGTACTGTCACTACTGTATCTGGTAGGCGATTCCATGAGTCTACCAGTCTGCAGCTGAAAAAGTTCTGTCGTAGTGAAGTGTTGCATCTGACTTTCTCCAGCTTGTATATATGTCCTCTCGTGACTGACTCACTCATGGACAGGAAGTTCTCATTGACCGTGTATTTGTCATGTGTGTCTATCTTATTGAACCATCCTCATACCAGTAACTGCGTCCCTTCCCCTACCTTCTCAAGCAACGGTGGGGTCTTGTAGTCATTAAGAGTCAGTGTGGTTACCACACTGAGAGAGACATTGTCAAACCTGAAGACATCAATGATGGCATCAATTAGCAAACAGAGAAATAGATTTTGCGTTTTGTCTCCCAGCTGCACAGCGGCAGTCTCCTGGACCTGGCTGCTGTCAGACGCTCGTCACCGCATCATCATCTGCCACCCAGTGCCGGCGTCACCACGGAAACCACCTCGTGGCACTCACTCAACGGAGCGCTTGAGGTACGTGTTAGTCTTAAAGTTAATGATTTTATGGTTTGTAATTTTATTGGTGTGACTGATTCACACAAAAACCGCTCGTGCAAAGGGGCGGGTGTGTGGGTCGGGACAAAGTCATCATGACAGTGTCTATATGGAGATGATAGATGATTTGATTTCGGGATTAAGAGCTTTGATAAACCTCACCGCACAGACTTGAATTCTTTGTAAAATTGTATATCTGGATATCATCACACGGGATTGAACGTATTTCAATAATCAGGTTTAATGATTTATCATTCTTTTTGGTGTAATTTCATTGGTTATCATGATCCAGAAGTACATGTTTCTGATAACCCGGAGAGGGTTATGGTTAGGTATCAATGCTGTGCTAGACTACTTTTTCAACATGTTTTCACAACCGTGTTGTAATTGTTTAAAAAAGAATAATAAACACAAAACTGGTTTCATTTTGTAACATGAATTATTTTATCAGGATTCGTTCTTTGGGCTCATCGTGATACGCCCCAAGAACTCACCTGATAAAATAATTCATGTTACAAAATCACCTACCCGGTTTTGTGTATTAATCAGAAAAGGCTAACCTTATTATTGCAATAGTGCAACATGACATTTAAATGATGTCATGTTAGTTTTAATCGGCGTTCCATGAATTGTGTCATACAAAAAGTCAGCATTTCATTTTCCTCGCCTCTCACTTTATCAAATGCCCAGCACAAATGGAAAGATTGTTAACAAAACAGAACACAACTTCTCACTCACGAGGAGGTTTTCTCGCATCTGATTAGAGCACTGCATGGGTTAAAAGTGACACTGCTCTTTCAAAAATTTTTTCAATTTGTAAAAATGGCGCACTATGAATATGTATCCATGGATACAAGTCACATTTCAAATTTCTTCCATATGGGGGTGGACTTGAGATCAGAAGAATGTGGGTTTGAGTTTGTAGGTTGGGTGGGTGTTGAGTAAATGCATCAGTATAATCTGTCTCTTATTTACACCTTAAAAATAACAGTATTCAAGAGCATGTGAACTAATACTCTGTAGGCCAATACATCCATTGTATGTATCAGTATGGCCCTTGACCTCCTTAGGAAATATTATGTAAGTGCGACACGTTAAGAACATACGTATGACGTACCACTAAATGTGTTAATACAGAACTAAAAAATGAGGGCAAGTTTGATTATTACATTGTAAACACATGATTCAGAGTAATTATGTCATAATTTCTAACTAACTTTACAAATTCTGCACCGAACAATGTCACTTTTATGGGGATCTGTTTTGATTAAAGGAAGTTGTGGGACAGAAGGTGACTGGTTGATTAGAGTATGAAGTATAAGCACTTCCACACTGGTTCATGGTACCTATATTTATAGGCACAGACCTTCAATGTGTATGATTATCATGTACATTAAGGTTGCAAAAATGTGCTGTATGGTCCCCTGTGAAATAAGAAAGACAAAAATGTGACAAGGATAACGTGGTGCAGATACCAGAGTCAACTGAGCATATGGATGGTAGACTATAGAATGCATGCACGGAACCCCATGTGCTGGCCTCATATTTTCCCTGTTTGTCGTCTTTTAATCTGGTGTTTGCATCGTATGCAAAATTAAAAGGGATGGCAGTGGCACACTTTCGTTGCATCCTACACGATGTCCTATTGTAATGAGCTGAAAAGAAGTTTATCAGCATTTCTTCTCGAGCGTTTTTGTCACTGCCGAATTGTTACTGATGCATTGTGCTTGCAGATTGGGTATTTTGTAATTATTTAAGATCTGAAGGCGTGTTATTTTATACTTGTTGCACAGAATCCTATTTGAACAAATTAATGTTCTTTTAGGGATGAATTATGATACATACTTTGTGAGATGACCAACTGTCTAAAATGACTACCTGTCGAAGAGTGTCAGATCTTTGAAGTGACAACATATATTTTAAATCTGACCATAACAAATTGTTCACTTCCTCATATTCTTTTTCACTCATTGTATGCTCTGCATGCAAGTTTTTTTACATAAGTATTTGGACTAGAAAACTTTATACGAAGTAGGCTCGGTTATAAGACAATGCAATATGGTTTCAATGGTCAAATTTTGTAAAAGGATTATTACCACGTTGGTCTAAAATTAAAAGCAATATGAAGCTTTTCGTTAAAAATCCATAACAAATTACTTATAAATTGTCAATAAACTGATTTACTGCATGGAAATCAATTTCAGACGTTGTAATAAAGTCTTTCTGAAGTTTCATTAGTTGAAAAAGTCTACCTCTCTCTAAAAACTCAAGAGTACTAGAATTTTTGAATATCAATTTGATATTGTCAAAAAGTTGTTTCTCCGCCGTAGACTCTTTCATCCTTGTGCTTTTTTTTTATATATGACATTCTGTCCCTATTCCTGGACAGCATCAATAAACCTGTAGTGTATTTCACTTGACTATGCAAAAGCAGCATTTATGTATAGAAATTCACTTCTGCCGGCAAGTTTGCGGACGTTTTAGTAGTCACGGGTAATCGAGCGTGTTTTGGATTCATGAGGCCGTCTGCGTGACATTATTCCATGTAGTAATCAAGTTTATTAGCTGTTTTCCTTTAATTTGTTTTACTTTGAAATCCTCGTACATTACTCATATGTACATGTTGTTTGTGTCCAATATTTCTGTCTCTCATAGGAGATACTATTCAAGAAAATCAGCGGCGATGATTGAAATATATGATCATAGATTAGGATGGGCGTTTGATAAACATGTAGCTGGATCTGTTTACGTACTACCCATGTCATTTGAGTAGCTGGCTGTGCCAACATATATTAAAGAAGTATACCATGACATCCCTTCAAATATGTCATTTTACATCTGAAATGTTGTTCATTCCGTGCAATATGCCCTCCTCACGGCCGCAGTACTGTATACTAGTCTAACACTGCATGCTGGTTTGCTACATACGATCAGTTTTTGAGCATTATAGTGCACAAATTAATATGAATTGTCAATATTTTATGACACTTTATATTATGAATATGGGATTCGGGCTATAAATTTGTTTTCAATCTATCGACAATATGATTATAGTGTAAAGAAAGTGAGCCATGGACACACAATGCATCCTCCTAGGTACAACGTGCCCGATGCGTGTTCAGTGGTGTATGTAAGTTAAGGCTGACGAGGCTACTAGGCTATATATAGTATCATAGGTGCCGATTGCGCAATATGATATAGACGAAGTGTGAACGCTTCAATCTCGCGTAGGAAAGGTTGGTGCAACGGTAGCACAGCCACCTCCATACATGTAGACTGGTCTGGTATGAACGGCAGATCATGGGTTCGACTCCACGGCCTTTCAAACTTTACAAGCCTATCACTGAATTTCGTCACAATAGCATCTTATTGATTTGAATCGAGAAGTTTCAAAAAGGCGAATTTTGTTGTCATTAAAAAGTACCTGGATTACATGTAGGTGTACATATATGGAAAAATATACTCTGTCTGTTTTGGCTCTCTGCCATTCAACGTACAGCATTGAGAGGAGTGTCACATTAGAGTGGTAATTTCACAAACCAGTCATAATCCAAATCTGCCAGCTCCGCTCTCCACAGATCTGCCTGTGGAGCCTGTGTGCTGGAGGGAGGCGCGACGTCTGAGTGACAACTCAATGCAATACGATATGATACAGTACAATACAGAACAGTGAATGTCCTCAGCAACAGAAGAGTGAACAACAGCAAAACTAAATAACTGAACATTTTTTCATGCATTACCTATAAATAATGTAAGTAAATTATGGAGTAAATGGCAGAAATCCTCTACAGTAGAAGGATTTGTGACTGGAAAATGGGGATCAGTTGTCGCGGACATTCTGTGTATAGTGCAGTTACGTACATAGTCAAAACCATGTGAGTTTGTAACATGACTTATTTATATCAGGTGAGTTCTTATGGCGTATCACAGCGAGCCCATTGAACGAATCCTGATAAAATAATTCATGTTTCACAGCGAACCCTGTTTTGTATTTATCATTCTTTTTGAGACAATTACAATATTGTTTTAAAATATGTGAAAAAGCACTTCGGCTGAGTACAAGCATGATAACCACATAGGTGATAACCCTCTCCGGGTTATCAGATACTTCTGGATCATGATAACCAGTGAAATTACATGCAAAAGAACGGTAAATGGTCATTCCCTGAGAGAGCGAGGGAAGGCCGCTTGTGAGAAAGTCTGCCTCGGGAGCACTGGCACCTCTGTTACACTCCTGGGTTATGTTCATCCAGCCCTATCTCTGTGTTGGAAGTTTATGCACAAATCACACACATTTCTCAGCATACAGCACTGACCCATTTAGTTGATAAACAAGGGGCATCAAAGTAAAATCTCATGTGATGTATTGTTCCAAGACAGCAGCCTGACAGCCTTGCATTGACAAGACTCATTTGTGCAAGACCTTTTACTCTTACATTTGACTAAAATTAATGCTAAAAAACACTCATCTTTGACAAAGTTAGCTAGACAGTTTACTCTATTAGCCTATGATTTTCTGTATGCCTCAAATAAATGCAATTAGGCTTGAGACAAAGCTAAGAAAGCTTTTATACATCCAGCTCTGCTGGACAATTGTGTGTAACGTCATTCACCTCACTGTAGACGTGCTCATCAAGTGAAACATCACACAGCTCTTATCTTACAGACCCTTGTGCACTTCTTTCTCACCCAGCATGTGCATTTGCCCAGTTTTCACCCTAACCCCATCCATCCCACCTTCGGCCTCACCTGGACTAACGGCTAATGGTGAAGACTGCACCACCCTCTACAGAGTACACTTTTTGTACTGGTATTGTGATTTTGCATCATCAAAAATGCTCTTATTTTAGAAATCTCTGTAGAGATGGTCAAATTAGAGATTACATATTACATATATCGGCTGTAAGTAATATAACTGGGGTCACAACATAGAACACTACAGTAGAACCTCTCTATTAGGACCACTTTGGGACCAGTGTTAGGTGGTCTCAACAGAGAGGTGGTTGCTATACAGAGGTTCATTTTGGGACGGTGAAAAGTAGTCTTATTATAGAGGTAAATGTAAATGTAAATGTAAATGTGAATATGGTGGTTTAGAGTCATGCATGCTCCAAGTAATTTGCTCTCACTTTACATTTTACACCAGGTCATTGGCACCCTGGTCACACTATAGCTTTCTCAGCCCCTCGGGGAGCATACAGCATATTGCTACCATAAATGTGCTTATCATTCCCATTTGCGTTTACTTGCCTGACCTGTGCTTATTTAACATGTAGGTACCATAGAGCAGAATGCAACCTGTTAGGGGTAAGTTTGCTCAACACCCACCACCAGACCCCAACGAAAATCGAACACGACATTCTGGTCACGAGTCCAACTCCCTACCCACTTGGCCACGGAAGCACACAGATTTGGTTTCAACAGAGAGATGATCTTAATTGAAGACCATGTTTGCAGGCACGCATGTGGGCCAGTCAGGTCTGATGGTGGGTGTTGAGCAAACTTACCCGTGCTAGGTGGTATCAACAGAGAGGTGGTCTCTATACAGAGGCTCATCTTGGTAGCTTTATGAAGGTTTGGGGCCGTGAAAAGTGGTCAAATAGATGTAGTCTCAATAGAGAGGTGGTCTTCATTGGAGGTTCTGTGTTTGCAGGCGCCGGTGTGCGCGGCGCCGGTACCGCCCCACACGGTGACGCGGCGTCCGAGCGGCGCCGCGGACCACGACAGCGACAGCGGGCGCGGGCACAGCAGCGAGGAGGGCGCGCCGGAGCACCCCGCCGAGTACACGACAGGTACCGCTATCTGTATCTGTATGTTAATCTGCAGGGCTTTCTTAGCATATGGGCAGATGGACGGGAGTACGCACTGCTCCTGTGCAAGGCATGTGTTGACATAACCGCAGTTGGCAGTGTCTGAGTTATACCGTAACACACTACGCGCCAGGTACCGTAAAGAGGGAGGCACCCATATTAGTGTCCACTCAGCTATTATTGGCATACTTCTATTGGAGGGTGAGGCATTTATGAGAGGTGGGCGGTTAATAACGTAGGTAAGACAGCATTCTTGTTTCAAACAATGCATGATTTTTTAGGAGCTTTACACTATGCAGCCTCCTTATGATGTGTTAAGAAATCGAAACAGACTTGCACATTGATCATTAAATGCTTTTAATAGAGGTAGAGGGGGGCGTTTATTAGAGGTAGGCATTTAATAGAATACCTATCAGCTCAGGGGGCGCTTAATAGAGTTAGGCTGGTATTAGAGGTAGGTCATTATTAGAAGGAAAATGTCGGCTTCTTCATTAGATAGGTGCTATAAGAGCTTATGCTGTGGTCATTTTAAACTTTTTTTTTCAATTTTTTTGGCAAAGCAAATTTTTAACAAGTATTGGTACAACACTTATATGAAAGTGTTGTCTACTTCGATGATGTAGATGCTTGAAAGAAATAGGATTTTAAGGGCACTGGCAATTAAATGTTTGTTTTTGGTAACTCGACACATTAGTTAACCAGACTAACGCAAAAAGTGAGGTAAAACAAGCAACTTACACCTGGAGTACACAGTAAGTGAAAATAAGTGCAGAAAGTGACAGCTTACATGTTTGTTAGGGCAAAATGGCACTCGTGGCCAGTAAATGAGTTTATGCACACATTCAAAACTGAATAATAGATATGATATGTTTGTTTTTTACAATGTAAAAAAGAGTTGTGCTACACAGAGGAGTACGATTATAAATGATTAGAGATATGTTGAGTCACTAACAAGATCTACGGCCCGTATAAGTTTGTAGTAAAGAATGGAAATTCTTAAATTTCAAATAATCAGTATGCACTATGATATATACAGTAGAACCTCTCTATTAAGACCACATTTGTGACCAGTGTTAGGTGGTCTCAATAGAGTTGTGGTCTCTATACAGAGGTTCATTCTGGTAGCTTTACGAAGGTTTGGTGAAAAGTGGTGCTATTATAAAGGTGGTCTCAATAGAGAGGTGGTCTTAATTGGAGCTTCTACTGTAGTCAGTAGGAGGAAAATTGATTTTACTCATGTTATCCATAAATTCAACTTATAGAGTTAGATATTTGTGTTCATGACATTTGAAATATTTATTGATAGTTGACTATAGAACTATATTCTGTCCAAGGCCCATCCTTGTTTAAAAGCTCGCCCACCCGCAAATTTGGAGCATATGTTAACATTCAAATAGAAATGCACATTCATGCTTTGACTGAAATCCCTAAATGCTGTACTTATTACATACATGTATCATACCAGTAGAGGATACTCGACAGATGATATCTATTGACATCTATTGTACGACTGTTATATGTAGACATAAACGTCGATGTAGTCTTACATTTTCTTTCTACAGCTATTTTAGCATATCATTTTAAAAGATGTGATTACAAGTGCTTTCTTCTTATGTCTGCATGATAGAAAATAAGATGTGACAGAGACACTAAGAAAGGAGTCTTAAATCAAAAACCTTTGTTCTAAAAAACATATTTTCTTCCAGATTCTTCTACCTATAACGGCAAGCGACCAGTGAAATCGTTCATGACATCTAAAAATAGACTTTTGCCCACAACCATCCACCGGTTGCCACAATCTGGAAGCCAGACGCTGCGTTCCCATTCGCCGACTGCTCCAGATCCGTGCAGCAGACAGCCTCTAGAAAACGGTGGGACGTTACGAAAACAAGGCAAAGTGCCTCAAAAAGTGGCGATTCATGTCAGCAAGAGCCGAAACGGCGGCGCGGACTGTCATGTGCAATATCTCCCCCAGTGTCACAGTGGTTACACTAATGCAGACTACAAGGACTTTAACCCTCACAGAGAATCGGTGATATCAGGCGAATACGTGCAGTATGACTGCGTGGATAGTCACGTCTGAGTGTTGTTGTGTGTTGATGCTTCGTCGCATTATTCAGTTACCTTAAAGATCTGTCCAAAGGTTCATGTTCTTATAAGGCCCCACCCTACCTCCCACGCAAGGCAAATTTTGAATACGTGTGAAGAAGAGGCTATTGATATTAGCAATATAAATGCACATTCATGTATAAGCATACCGCCTAAATAACCATTGTTAACGTGCCCATGGTCATATACATTATAAACAGACTTTTAGAACATCGTGGTTTACAAGGAACACAAGTAGTGTGTGGGCTGAGTGCGTTCGGCAGAACCACTTTTTTTCCTTCTTGCGAAGGGCTTGTTTAATAATGCGTATTGTGGAGAGTCAAAACTATGTGATAGTGATATTTTTTGCACTAATGAGAAGTGTATGTGATTGTTAGAAGTGTGCGAGTGTGGGAAGTGAACTTTTCAATCGCGCTTGTTCATACAATTTGCTATAAATAAATTGGAAATATGTTGGTCATGTATTAGTAATTGTGTATATATATAAAATAACGGATCTTGATATATAAGCATTTTGAGATGAATACTGTCAGTGTTGTACAAGGTTGTGTTTTTGACTGATTATCTTTTGACTATAAAATTTAGTGGCTAGTCCAGGGAGATTGAAGAGTTTGCATTTAAGCCGTAAAATCCACCGCAATCGTCCATGAAACAGCTGAAACCCTTCATAAAAACCTGGATCCGCCTCCCAAATTATAGCCAATCATAATGTGCAGCAATGTCAGAAATTCGTTATTGTATATTGTTATTGAGTATGAATTGTTTAATTTGTAATTGCCAATGTGTTAATGGTGCTGAGTTTCTTGATTTCGATATTTTGACAATTTTATATATTAGGCTACTTGTAAGTATTTATGAAAGCATAGCATTACAACCATGCCAATTTGTTCATACCCCTTCGTACAGTATTGTTTAACTTTTGTAAATTTACAGATGTTAGATTTTTTTTTTTACTTTGAATATTCATTGACATAATGGAGTGGTGTGCCCACTTATATTTGGCTGTAAGACAATTTTTTGCGATGCTGTATAATAATCAATTGCCTTTGTAATAAATCATTTCATAGGTTGATCTAAAAAGTTCAAAAGAACTCGCACTTATTACTTACTTTCCCTTCCAGTCCAACATGCGTAGGAGCAACTGTATGCCTTTACAACCATTTTCTCTTTCTGACATGCACAATGTCAAGTTTAGTTCAAAAGATATCATAACTTCATTGTATTTTGTTGTCCTGCTGAGTCGATTCTGCTATGATGGTAGAAATTTTAACCATTTATGCGTAAGTGTTTTTGACGATTCACTACAATTACAATACAATGCATTATTATTTCACTTGCATGTCAATCGAATTTGTTAAAAGTAGAGCAATTTCATAGCAGGAAGGCTTGAAAGGTTAAAAGCAATGCCATTTTCTTTACATTTAAATGTTGATACCAGCAACTATTTTTTTTTATTTCTTTTTTTGTTTCCTACCACTTTGATGCCAAAAGTTACAAATACAAGAATTGATCACTGTGCGCTGCCAAAATTGACCAGAAAGTTACGTGCACTTATAAAGTCAATCTCTCAATTTGAAACTTTTAACTTAAACAAAACACGTGTTTCTCAATCACTATTGTGAATTTAATTCTAATCATCGCAATCCTTTCATGGGTCCAGCATTGGATTCCTGCTAGGGCTACTTTATATAGGTAAAGTCAACAGAAGAATATCTTTAATGGTTGGAACTCGCTAGTTACAGGCAATAGAAAGAGCCAATTACAATTTGAAACAGCAATTTACAAAGAAAAAGAATATGTCTCGCTGTGTCACAGTGTTCTTGTGAAGTATCGTGGGTGGCAAGCACATTACATAGCAGTCGCATGTAGCTCTCACTTCTCATGGGACTCATGAATGGAAAGTTAAAAGAGCGGTAAAATACTTTTAATAGAAGAAATTAAGTAGAATAAGAAGAAATTAAAAAGAACTATTTGTAATCATTAAGTTTTTGGCATTGAAAATTTGACTCTTCAGACTTCACATGTTTATCAAAGTTTAAAAGTAATGAGTTTGTGATATGTATGGGTGGTGATTTTTAGGAGCATTTATGTGTTTAGTTTCTTTAATTACAGTATTACAAGGAATTAAAAAATTGACTATTAGACATGGATGACATTACATTGTATTATGTTAGCTGAAGTGATATGGAAGTGCTAGTTGCTAGGTTTGTGAGCCGATATTTTGTTTAGTAAAATTGTTGAATATATGATAAAGAATTCACTGCTGAGATGAGTGTAAATAACTCATTACGACTATGTTCAAGTTAGTGTTTAATTAGCGGTTCTATTAAAGTAACATTTCTGTTCATTGGTTATTGTATCCCCATATTTAGCCAATAGCATTTGTGAATATAAAAGACATTGAGCTGGCACATCATGGAACCTGCATATTTACTAAATTGGTTATCAAATTTGAGAAGTGAACCTGGACTATGGGGGAAAGCAGTCTTATGAACAAAAATGGTAAGTTGAAAATATATGTTATGGAAATTAAATGAATTATATACAAAACATCCTATAATCTTTGCCGGCTGATAGTCCGATAAAGGACAATAAGCCTGAGATTATACATGATTAAAACAAAACATAATGTACTCATATATTCAATGCTCAGAACACTCCAGCATCTTCAGTGGTCTAGCTATGCCCCTTATTCATATCTGAATTGAAAAATAAGCTTATAGCTCAATGTCTTTGAAATATAGTTTTTTTTTATAAAAGATTGAAGGTTATGAAAGAGAAATTGGATGCCTGTTTGTTGTAAGTGAATGTAAAACTTTATGCACGTAAAACTTAATGTATGTACAGATTCTACAGCTTTACAATCGACCTCAATAAACCAATTTGAATATAAGTTTTCCTTTATTGACATACATGCAATAATACAATGCCTAGAATTGATAACCAATTTTTGTTTATGGGTTTTGTTCTTTGCTTTTGTTTTACGTTTAAATCAAATTGCTGACCTCTACCATCTACGATCTCTACTCAATCAAATCAAAATTCATACCGTAGCTTTTTCTCCTGATAACTTGGCAATATATCGTGACAAAGGTTTGGTCTTTTCATGATTACTATCAGTAACTAATGTTTCATGAAGTCAACGCTATTGAATTACATGTGTAGATTAAAGCAATCTGAGCTTAAAATCTCGCATTACAATTTCCTTTGATATGTTTCTTATATGAGTTTCAGCCTTCGCAAATGTTATTTACCTTTATACAACTTTATGAATAGAATATTTGCACAAATACATTTATAACTTTTGTGAACTTTGTTAATTTCATTTTTCACCATAAACGGTATATTAGTATTTTTACACATACAATACTGTCACCGTACAAGGACCACAGTAATTACAGAAATTTCGATTGCACTTTACCATTTTTAGATTACTGTTATTCTGCGTAACGAAACACCTAATTTCGAGAATTTTATTATGTTTTTTTCGGAACTTACCAAGCTATATAAAGGGATAACATAGGTTGCATCACCAGCCATTTGAGATAGTTCAACTTAGTATATACATCAGTCATAATTATAGTAGTTTTGTTTATCAACCTTTAATAATTAATTGGTACAATGAAGTCAAAAGTTGCTGCAGATGTTAGATATGAAATAATCAATACGGGAAATTCGAGAAAAACGCGAAATTTGCGTAATATAAATTACGCTATATGCGAAAATACCGAAACATAATCAATAACCGTACAATGATAAAAGTGACACGAAAAACATGGAAAATACGATGGGGTGTCCCTAAATACGGAGAATTCTGCACATGCAATAAGAAATTTCAGTAATTACGCGTATTTTGTGTGATTTCCAGAAACGTAAAATACGGTAAAACTTTTACCAAAATAACTGTGGTCCTTATATGGTGACAGTAGTGTGCCTCAAATCTTGTTTACAATAATTGATTCATGTAATTAGCTGGCACACAGTATTTGGACCCCCCACAAGAACAGGTTTCACTGTACATATTGAGGCATGCAGACTTGACTCGGCACTCAAAGCGTTGAATTAATGGGCAGGAGATCATGAGTTCAATCCCCCGTAGTGGCATTGACGTATGCAGCAAGCACGTCTCTGTACATTTCTAGTACCTACTAAACATATGTTGGGTGAATGAATGAACATCAACCAATTCTTGAGTTTGTGATTTGACCTGCAAAATAAACGATAGTAGTACATTGTAATGGTCTAGTATGCACAGTTATGAGAAAGTGAAGTGGGGCTAGAAGCCTAATTACATTCAACATCTAACGTAAAAATGCTTTCAGGTTGAAACTTGATAAATCAAGTGGTGAGCTTTTATTGGAGCGGCTGTTTACATGTATAAAAGGTTATTATACGAGTGGGGGTGAGATATCAGAAAATATCTCACTGAGTGTGGACCTTAACAGAACGAGTGAGCATTGAAGTCCACACAAGGTGAGATATATTCTGATATCTGACCACCACTCGTAAAATAACCTTTTTCTCCCATGTTTATTCAGAATTTTAGGGTATAAACTTTGTAGTGTAGGATATCGTAGAATATCCTCTGCCTCTCAGCCAATCAGAATCAAGTATTTTCAGCAAACATGGGAGAAATTAGAATATGTCATCTCATTAGTGATCATATTTTATACATCTTTATTTGGCTCTTCATGCAAGTGTGGGTCTTTCAAGGGACGTTGAAACAATCCGAAATATAAAACACCGACTTCTTTTTTGTATTAATTTCCTGTATATGCAAAAAGAAAAAAAATGAAGAACTACGCCTGTATATTTTGATACCGTTGACATTAGGTATATTGCCACTTATTTTTGTTTAGATAATTTGATGCCATTCGAATGTCAAAAAACGGCTATTTGGTGAAAAATGATTAATCTCCTTCCCTCAAAGACAAAAAACCGCCAACTAAATGTATAAATTAAAGTAAATTAGATAATCATACCAAGAGAATTAAACATCCTTATTTCAAATAAAATGAAAGAAATTTGAAAACTACAAATCAACAAAAACGTCAAGGTAAGGTTTCTTTTTCTCTAGAGGCATCTTTAAATGTATGCCTGGTACATCTTTCAAATTTCATGTCAAAGTGAATATTGATTTACTGTAAAACTAGAATGTTATTTTGTGACTATTTAATTTTGTGATTTTGGTCCATCCTGGACCTACTTAACATACCAACTATTTAAGTTTGCGTTTTTGCTCCTACCCACGAAATTTTGCAAATTAAATTGTGCCAAACATTTCTAGTTTTACAGTAAGTAGTAAAAAACAACTTTAATTTGTTTCTCTTTTCATTTGCTCATTATGAACTATTTAGAGTAAAATTTGTCTATGTACCCCCAAGGCAGACACCCACATGAGTATGGAGAGTAGCGTTTCACTCTCAGCGCTTTGTGTAGCTACTGCTACAGCGAACTGCCCCTCAAGAGACCGGCCCACACAGCAGTTGATAAATTGTGACGACACAACTGAAAAGTGCTTCCTTTGTCCCTGAACACACTTCATAGACATAACCACCTTTCATTTACTTCTATTCAAGACAAAGATTAACAGGAAAGTTTTAACGTACAAAAAGACAAAGGAAACACTTTGAAACAATTGCATTATATGCATATTGTATGATACTTTTTAGTAACTCTTTGTTAGAGTAGTTTGCAGTGAGACTATACTATCTTTAGTGTTAAATATTCCCTCTGCTTACTTCCTAAGCGGTATCCATGCAAGCTCAGGATAATTAGTTTACCTAACTGTACTTGCAAAACACATTATGAGTGAGATTTTTTTTTTTAAAAGCATGTTTAGAGTTACACACTTAATTCAATTGGCTATAAGTTTGATGAACTATCTGACGTTCCAGAATTAGTACAAGGTTGTTACGGATGAAAATCAGACTTGTATAACATCATAACCCTATTATTTGCTTCATAGCTTTTAACCAACCTTTGGTTCTCTGCCTAGTAAATATAGTTCCACGACAAATGTCATTACAATGTCACGGAAAATAGGCAAATGTAATTGCAGTTATCACGTGTATTCAATGTGGGTCAACAGATTTTTAACCACCTGTGTATGAAATTAACTTACTTTTGCTGTTTCATGTATCTACACCTAGGGGCATTGGCAGATTTGGGTTTGCAGAAAAGAAATGGGGTAGGTGGGTGCAAGCCGGGGGTGCAAGCAACGGCAAATGCAAGCATTCCATCAATGCATGAACTTACAATGCCAAAAACACATCTAGCATGTGACACAACTTGGAGAATGAGAGGGGAAAGGCCACTCCCCACCCCGGATTTGTCACTGTCGACATCTCATTACAAAATCCAGCAAGTGCAGCCTGATACAGTCAGAATATGGGTGAAAATAATGCTGTAGCCATCCACACCTTGTGGGAAGTTGGCAAAGCAAAATACACGGCCCACAAAAATGATTGCGTATGCATCATATATGATGAGATATTCATACGTAAGATACTTACATGTAAACTTATAGAGGCTTCTGTCATTTTGTAGCCCAGAAAGCCTTGCCAATCTTGGTTCTTAGTGGGTATCAGACCCCATGGCCACGGCTAATATCAGCCTTAATCACACGTTTCTCACACCAGTGATCTGTTCATTTGGCGTGATTCCAACCATGACACTTGCAATGGGAATTTTATTGGAAGGTGCAAGCTCTGAGCACACTTGCACTGATGCATCATAAACGATTCCAAAGTCTCGCGTCTTGCATTGTCTGGTACCATTTATTTACAATTGTGTATGACCTATTAGCCAGTTAACATGATCAGGTTTTTTTTGTGAATTTATTAGCTTACGATTTGATGAAAAAGGGATTTTGGAACAAAAATGTACAAAATGTACACGTAATATAAAACAGGATATATAAAACACCCAGAAAAGTAATGAGATTGGTAATTTTGAACCTTGTAGTACAAGTCCAGCACAAGTCCTATTCAGATTAAGCTGGAGGATCAAGGCTGGTGGTGGTTGTTGAGCAAAGTCATCCATAACCAGTCACATACTGCAATCTGGCGATGCAAACATGAATGATTACTATAACAGGGCCATAGCAGCACCCACTGTATGTTTTGCAGGGAGTTGAGAAAGAACATGAGTCTGCCTCTTTGAACCTGGTGTACATCATGTGTTGTCGACTTCGCAGAGTGGAGACAAAAAACAGCCTAAAAACACACACACATTTACAAACCTCCAATTAGAACTTCGTCTGTCCCAAGCCTTCTAAGTGAGACTGCTGCAGTCTACAGATGGTTGTATGAATAGAGGGAGCAAGCGGAGATGGAAACCAATGGTTTGCAACTTTGAGCCTGTATATGTATTTCTCTCAAACACTTATAATTCACATTTATTATGTATATGGATAATAACCATTTCACTTTTGTATATTTGTGAGTGAAAAGAAACCTCATTTGATGACTTTAGATTCTTCATGACTTGATTTTGTTAAATATTACTAGTTCAAGTTCTTTGTTTTCCACACATACATCCAAGGATCAAAAGGTGTGGTTTAATATAATAATAACTATACGGAACATGCAAACTATACTGTTGTATATAACATATGGGAATCTTACGATATATCTCAAGCGATTTATAGACCAAAAAGAGTAATGTTAGTATTTTTGTAATAGTAAAATTTCAACCACTCCTTTTGATGCAGTATTAATTGTACTATTTTACCATTTCATTTGTTTCATTAGTATTATCACAACTGATACAATAATGTATTTTACCAATTCTATCTTGCTCCTAGAGGGCGCCTAAACGCAAATAAAATGATTCTGATTCTCCTGATATCATAGTCACAGCGGTGGATTGTTGCATGGGTCATAAATCACCAATCTGACGTTCTTATGAAAATGGCCATCAAATGCAATCACCTGATTGGATCATTAGTGTTACATGAACTAATGACCTCTGTCAATATATAGACTGGCCAAATTAATCAAATTTCTCAAGCAGCCTGTGAGAATTCCTGCTGCATTACAAGAGTAGGTTTTCAATCAAGGTTGAATCTGTGTTCATGTTATGGGTTTTTTTATCACTTCATTAATGTCTACTGTAGAATAAAGCCTAAAATGAGACAAAATTTACCAAGATTTGCTAAGACGAAGAACCGGACATGGACTGTAGTAAATCTGCACTGGTTTTTTAAGGCTTTATTCTAGATTGCAATAGAAGCATCATTTACAACTTCAACCACTAAAAGGGTTTATATAGTGAAAAATGTATGTTATTATGGCTGCTTGATATCAGTTCGTGAATCTGTTATATTTCACAATTCGCTAACTGTGTTTTGAAGTAAGTACAGTAAGACTTGGGTTATGTCAAATTGGAAGGGAGTAAACATAGGAAACTTTTTGAGTGATCAGACCCTCTTTATTCGAATCATTATAGATAAATGTTAATTCACAGTGACTTCTTATTAACAAATAAAATGCATTTTTATGGATTTTTCGACATCTACTTTTTTTGACAATGCTTTCGGTAGTCATAATATTACTGATTGATGAAGTAAATCAAAGCAGAGAATATTTTATCACCTAATAATATAAATATTTGCTTGAAAATGTCAAATATATGATAATGGGTTGGAACATTATGACCCAAAAGTATAATGCATTGGGAAATTATGACCCATGAAAATATTGATGCTGAAAAAAGGCACCCCTATCGGTTGCACATCGGTACCCTCTCAACCTATACAAGACACACACCCCCCTCCACACCCCCACCACCCCAAGTGGTTGGCAAGTAAGTGAACGTCAGCCTTTCAGTGGATGTTAAAATTAGGATAATAGGTATTATATTTGTATATTTGACCTTTGCTGATTGAACAGAGTCCGCCATACTTCACAGTGAGACTGATACATCATTGTCATCGTGTGCATATGCTTTGTCTATTTGAATTATGACCTAATTTGTCAAGCAAAGGGGCAGCTGGTTAATTTAGCAATAATCATCGCGCACATTCCCTTTTTTCTTCAAACCACAGTGATAGATTTGGGGTAGCTGGATTTAGCTTTGTACGCGTGTGTTGAGTCTGTTGACAGTCCATGTATTAAATTCTAGTGTCACTGTTATTGCAAGCAAGCTCCTACCACTGTATTGACATAGCTGAAGACACAGCTTCCATTTGACTATACATTGTATTAAGTGGCATTGACGGGACTCGAACCCACAATCCCAAGGTTGTAAGACCAGAATGTATTAATGTGAGACTATGTATTAATTATAGTAGAACCTCAAATCAAGACGACCCCTGTTAAGAGACCACCTCTATAGGGAGACCATTTTTGTGGCCTCAGCCTTCATAAACCTCTGTAAAGAAACCGACATAAGTATTGTCTCTATATTCCTCTTCCTAGCACTAAAGGTTCTTGATAGAGGTGCAGAGTATATTGCTATTAAGACCACCTATAACCACCTCAAATGGTCACAATGTAGAGGTGGTCACTTTTTGCAGGGTTTACTATACCGGGGCCAGTCTCTTTTTGCAATGACTCGTGACGATAAAAAATGGTCTCATTACAGAGACAGTCTTCATTGTAAGTTACTAGTATGGCCGACGAAAGTATAAAGAAAAATAGGGTTGGGCCTTAAAAAACTCAACTTACCTTTTTGAGGGTTGGTGGTGGGGATGGGGGGCTAGGATATCTGGGATGTATTTATAAGGGAAGCCATAAAAATTGGAAGCAAATTTAGCCAGCGTAAAAATTTAGGCAAGGTTTTTGAAAACACAATTAAATTATTTTATTCTCGTTAATACCCCCCTGATCATAATAAATGATAGCCCCTTGTCAATGTGTCTCTATAGAGGTGGTCTTTGTTGGAGGTGATACTATCACTGGTGTTAAACAAGACATGGCCACGCTGTTGGAATTTGCATTTCGCCAAATGATTATATAGAATACACTACAATAATAAATTTTATAGCACAAATTCCAACAAATGTTCATGTGCGCTTATAGGCCTCCTGAAACATATAGTGTTTCAATTGGGTTTTAAAAATGGTACGAGTCTCTGATTATTTTATGAACAGGGGACTCTTATCCCATAATTTAGGTAGAACAATTTGATATTATGCATAATATGTAATGAAACGTTGTAAAATCGTGTTGCCAAATAAAGGTTTTATTCAGTTACACAGTTAATGATGCTCAGAACAGAGTCTGTTAAAACAAGCGTGTGTTGCCACTGTGGCGTGATTTCTGACTTCTTCCTAATCTGTCGTTGCGACTTTTGGCCGTTTCATTTGGCAAAAAAAGTTATTCAGCAAAATCTCTCCCCTATGACTTCCGTCAAAGGCATTATATCTTAGCTTTTTTTTAAATGGGGTTCTGCTTGGGTCAAGTTGGAGGTACGCAATGGTCTACCTATATATGATGACCACGGAAAATGGTCGTATTATAGAGGTGGTCACTTCAGAGTGCTCAGACGAATTCCGGAGACTGCTTTGAGCGGAGGATTTACTGTAAGGGACGGTGCAATATTTAACAGGCGGGGGGACCGGTGCATATCGAAAAACTTGTCTGAAAAAAGGTCTTGTCCCCTGCTGATGTGATGAGAAAAAAAACTGATGTCCCATGACCTCTATTCATAAAAAAAGTCTGCGTCCCCCCATGAATATTCGCGTGATTAATTTGTACCGATTCGCGCACGTCGAGGTGGGATTTCAGCTGCTGAAAAAAGTACATGTCCCATGCCCAACGAGAATGAAAAATCATCCGGTCCCCCTACTTTGCACCTTGAAAAAAGTACCTGTCCCCCTACCAAATACACCGGTCCCCCTTCCTGGTAAATATTGCACCATCCCTAAACTCAAACAAATATATCGTCTGCTCGTAATGATAATGGATGATTTCCTAACACCACAAAAAATTGATCACTTTCCGTTCACGAATCTTGCACACACATGTACAATATATAGGTATTATTTGCGGCAATTCCTATTCAGTTTCACCACCTCAATTGCCTCCTCTTGTCACGGTCCAACGGCCGCAAGCAGACGGTTTCAGACACACATACAAATCTAGTGGCGGGGAAATACACTTTTTTTTCTTCTTGAAAATCAGCTTTACATTGCAAAGTGATTACCTGTTGATTTGTTGCCCACACACAAATACCACCTTAATTTTCTCTACTTTTTACTTTCCTTTCCCTTCCCGTCTTTCTTCTCTTTTCAAGTTTATTTTCATTTGCTTGTAGTAGGCCATCATTATCTATTCGGGCTAACTACTTATTGAAAATAAATTTGAAAAGAGATAAAGACATACACTTATACAACGAACATCGGACTTTTAAGGCTGAGTGAATGTGAAAGGCGTGAAACCCACGATGGTAGTATGCCTACACTGTCTTTTATGGTCCCCATGGCCCACTAACTATAGAGATCCCACACTGCTGCCCCCCTCAAACAACACACACCCTCCTTTCCAACCCCCTTTTCCTCGTTCCACTTCCGTTACCCATCACCCGCGTCAGATGCTCCATTGTTTAATAAACCAAACAGAAACTCTATCTTCACCAATAACGGCCGGTATAGAACAGTACAACCCCCAATTAAGACCATGTTACCATTTATAACACACGTATAATTACTAAATTAGATCATATCTCGCGGTCCCTTACAAAAATATGAAAAATTTTAATCTTTACTATTACTAATAAATAAAGGGTTTTTTTACCATAATTCAAAGGGAAAAAACCTTTTATAAAACCACCTCAAAAACCGCCAAAAATTAATCGGCCCCCCTTTTTTTTATCCAAAAAGGGATTAAAAAATGGTCAATTTTAAATTCTGACTGTCCCCGATTAAGGCCCCCACAAAGTAAAAAACTTCATTTTCCAAAAAAACCCCCCCCCCCACCCCTTTAAAACCTTTAAATGGAAAACCCAAAAAACCCTTTATAAAACCCAAAGGGTTCCCCCTTTTGTGGGGGCTTTAAAGCATTTCTTTTTAAAGGTTACTCCCCGGTGACCGGAAAAAAAGATTTTTTTTTGAGGTTTTTATTAAGTTTTTAATTTCCGGGGGGGGGGGGCGGGGGTTTTTTTGATTTTCCACGTCCCCCAAATTAGGGAAATTTTTTCTTTTATGGAAAACCAAATAAAAATGACCCCCCCAA
>CM032664.1:837303-851117 GCA_019095985.1 Streblospio benedicti
TTGAATATCTGCTGATTTCTGCTTTTTGTAGTCTGGTGATATCACTTGTGTACGGGCACTTGTACAATCCTATACTAAGATGGAGTCTGTTTGCTCAAAATGTCAGATACGTGTTCATTATGTTTGCAAATGCCCATAATTTTATGTCACCCACTCCCACCACCCACCCACAGAGTGTACAAACCCTAATATATATTTTGCAAATACTTTCCTCTTTTCAACTATGATTATCATACATCAGAGGTTTAATTACACACAAGGCATTTAATTAGATTGTTCCCACACTGGGATGATTCTAAAAACAGCTAGTACCGCGGCAACTAGTCAACTTAACAGACACAATGACATTCTATCTGCTACCTGAGACCGTTTGTGACCAAGTGGATAGGTAGTTGGATTCATAAGGCCATGGGCTCGCATCCCAGCAGCTTGGTGATTGGTGTTGAGCATACTCATTCCTAATAGGTTGAACACTTTTATGTTGTTGTGTTGTTGTGTTGTTGTTGTTTTTTCATTTTATCTAGTTATTTATTTCAGAATTATACTTTTCCATGGCGCATAGATCTACGTGAAAAGTGCAGGTAATGGATGGATGATATGAGATATATTTGCAAATTGTATATTACCGTGTGCCACCCAGGGAGTATAACATATTCTGTTGATGTGTTGACTTTACCACTTCCCTCGAGAAGTTGAAGCTGTACCACATTGTCATTGCATACGTCTACACTATTTTTTTTCTGTAGCGGTGTTACCCGTGCAAAAGCTGCATATGACCGCTGTGCTCAAGTGGTTTTACCACTGCATCTGTTGCAATGCTGAAGTGGAGTTACCAGTCCAACAGTAATGCCTGTAAGTGCACGGCTGAAGCAGTTAACCTGTGCATATTTAATTTTAAAGACAGTTCTAACAGACAATGAAGATGGTTTAACAGTGTTTAGTGTACATGTTTTCAGTCTGACGGGTTCGTGAAAACAGATTAAAAATGTGAGTTGTTAAAATATCGGAAAATAAGTTTCACTGTCGAGTAGAGGGGGTAAAATGTTGATTAAAAATGATTCCAAAGGATGTACATTCATTTCTTGCAGTGTATATCGTTATATATATTTTTTTAATTCATTCATAAACAGATATATTGGTACAGCTATATAGTAATCTGTCCTCTGTCCTAGATGCTGAGTTTGTGTTCAATTGCAAATTAAGTCTGAGTTCAGGAATTACGAGATAGTCTATCAGGTTCATACACGATTGGCTCCCTATTAAGGATGGAAATTTAAATTTGGTGTTAGGAATGAACCCAGTGCGAGGCCTTACACTCCAGCTGTATTTATGTGCAGTAATTTGGTGTGAATAACTGTGTCAGTTTTAGTGACCACAATAAACTAGAGTAACAGTGCTAAGAGAGCACAGCGTCGCTAGAACAATTTGTTGACTCATGGGTGATAAAGATGTTATCTTCCCAATTAAAGCATGAAAGGAGAAAAAGGTGTTATTTGATATTTGATTCACCCTACAGCTGTAAATACCTATTGCCCATGAGTCGACATTGTGCTAGTGACGCTGTGCTCTCTGAGCACTTTTACTCTAATATAATCATAATGCCAATTTGTGGTCTGGCATGTTTTAAACAGCATTGAAACAATAGAGGAAAAATAAAATGCAAAATAAGTAAAATGATTCTCTGGAAGGTAAACGTTTGTTTTATTAGCGGTTTTCTTATTTGTAATACCGGGCAGCAAGTGCCAAAATTGAACACTGTTGAGGTACGTAAGCATTGCCCCGAGTTTGAATGTTTTCTTTGAAGCAATGTCAAATCTTTTGTTAAAGTTTATGGAAATGGACCAAAACTCGCCCTGCAGAAGCCCAGAATCCAATCACTTTTGTGTCGCCTCATATCTCATAAAGTTTGAATAAGATCAGTTCATCGGTTTGTCCGGAGACAAACAAAACTCAATGAACATTTTTCTTTTCCTTTTGTTTTCGTTGAGCTGCAATGTTTTTATATGACTATAGGCTGGTGATGTGTGGTGGTCTCAGGTGATCGTAGTTTCGTTAAAGGTATCATAATGCAATCTTAGTGATTGTCCACAATGCAACCTTTATATCTTTATATTACCAGTCCAAAATCGACTGAACATGGTTGATTGATTGATGATCGATCATTGATATGACAGATCGGATGCAATAAAAACAAAGTGTTGGCCACGAAATATATTATTTTTGAATATGTGTATTTAATATAGTACAAATGTAAAGACCTTCACCATAGGATACACAGAAGCAATCTGAGCCGTTACAGCACATGAGACAGGAATCTATGAGCGCGACTCACGTACTTTTACAGTAGCACGGCACCCAGACGGGATTGCATGTCAAGGAATTGGCAGCACACGCTTGATAAAACATAAATGGAATCGAATGGCAATTTTCTGCACTTAAAAATTACTGTGTGCTATGAAGCATCAGTTTAGGCATAAGGGCATACATGTATCTACAATAATCACGTTATTCTTGATAAAGGGCAAATACTGTAACATTGCAGAAAAAATTGTTTTTCAAATAATTACAACTAGATGAGTTATCAATCTTGGTGTCCCAGACACATCTTGAAGTCACTCTGACGTCTTGGCTTTTATTTTCACCGATAGTCACCATAACTACTAATTTATATCGTTCAAACCCTAGTAATTTCATATGGTCTTTGATTTCTTCACTCAGAACGGAAGTCATAATTTTTGCGCGCTTTGGGGCATATCTGAAATTAATAAGTCAGATACAAGAAATACATGAATAACGTGTTTAGATATTATAACAAAGTCAAATTTGATTGTCTCAATATAAAGATTTCTATTGCATACACAATACATGCTTTGATCGAATTATCAGAGTACCTGAAGTTTTTTAGTCGCTCTTCTAAGATAACAGCCATTTCTTGTCTGACCACTAGATGGTCAAATCGTTTCACTGGTTCGGTCTGGAAGTTGTGTCCTTCCAACCAAGGGGTCTCTCTTTTGGCATATATTTTACTTGCCAGCTGCTTTGCTAGTCGCTTACTAGCCATCATAGCGAAGAAAGATGGAGTTGCTAGAATTGAAGAAGACAAATGTATTTTTAGTGTGTGTGTTTTTTTTTTGTTTTTTTTTTTAAACAACAACAACAACACAGAATTGAAATGGCAATTTATAAATATGCCATATGACATTTTATTTCTCAAACATATGACTATTATTTTTATTTTATTACTCTCAGAGTGTAAAGAGTGTAGAAAGAACAGTATATTATGGGGAAAGCAGTAGGTCAGGGTATGTAAGCCGGAAACCAACATCTTAGAGCAGTAAATACACCTAGGCAGAATATCAACCACACATTGGCTAAACATCTATTAGAAATACATCCTGGCATGGATTATCAAATATACTAAATGAGTATAACAAGATCTTACACATAAACCACTACAGAGGGAAGTAAGGGGGGGGTTGAAATTGTTACTGCAACTAATGTAAATTTACTTAATAGCTCATTTTAATACTATATTCTCTTTTTCTCTGCTTTATTCATGAAACAAATCAAAATACTAGTTTCGAGATCTTCAGTCTCCTTTTTTTTCCTTTGAAAAGGAGACTGGAGATCTCGAAACTAGTATATGTTATTTTGATGTGTTTGATGAATAAAGCAGCGAAAAAGAGAATATAGTATCAAAATGAGACCTTATGCTGCATACCAGGTACATTCAATTTTACAGTTACTTAATAGCAAATTAACCCATTACCAGCCAGCAATAACTAGACCTACATATTCACAAACCAATTGTTCTCATAAGCCTCTAATTGATCCTACATAATTAAGAATTAATCTCTAATCTCATGGCAATGGGTGGGTGATATCCTCCCTCTCAATTTATAGTATTGTTACCCATATGTAATGTGTTTTTTTAAATGGTCAGAACAATTGTACATTGTGTCATATAATCTAGTAAATGTATTAGTAATGAAAGTCATATTAGTACGAGATAAGTAAATATCAATAGTATGTATAGAGTTAATCCTAAGTAAATAGTTAACAACCAACATAATAAAATAAAAACAATAGCCATATGTTTACAAAATAAAATGTCATAAAGCATATTCATAAATTGCCATTCCATACGTAAGTTCCGCTGTGTATAATATAACTTATTGTTATGATCAGGGTTCTGTAGAGCCGAAACGCTTTAATAAGAACGTGTGTGTGTGTGTGTGTGTGTGTGTGCGTGCGTGCGTGCGTGCGTGCGTGCGTGCGCGCGCGCGTGTGTAATTGGTTACAATAGCATAGGAAGAACAACATAAAGTACAAAAATGAGACCATATGCTATGTATAGACTCATTACGATTAGTAATAAATATTTCATTTTCAATCTAGATCTATACCATGTAAAAAACAAAAAAACAAAACAAAAAACAAACAAACAAAACACTTATATACCTTGATCTTCATTGTTCTCCACTTTGCCAATGGTCAATGTTGAACGCTTCTTTTTAGGTGGATCTTTTCCAGTGCCTTTGTCATCTTTGTCCTGTTTCATTAGGATCGGTTTGATAAGTGAATTCATCTTTATCCCAGATCTCTTAGGACCCCTCAGGGTTTTTACTTTCGATATATCCATAGCGAACCCTTATTCAATCGAATAACAACTTGAATGCTACAAGAAGAAGTCTGCAGGTGGAATAATACAAAAATACAAAAATACTTCTATATAGTTGGAAATGCGCAAAGAATGCTTCAAAGTTGGACAATTACTTGAAGCCCGAAGCTTCAACAGCAGCCGTACGTCAAAGGTACAACGACGCACGTCATTCTTGGGCGCTGCAACATGTTATCCCGAAACAATGGTAGCTACCTACTCCACAAAAACATCAAGTGCAACATCATAATCAAACTGAAAATTGCATTGCCAACACTGTTCCTGTTATTACCTTTGGTGATTAACTCTGCAGTGTTCAACCCTTGATTTCCTGTTCTCACCTGCAGAATGAAGGGTGCAATGCAGTGTAGACTCATTACTAGTTTTATAACTGTCGAAAAGCTGTGATCATGGCTACGTTTGATTACTCAATCAATCAAGAATGGTCACCGGGGAAGCATTAATGCACTTCACAATATGCCTGCTTTTCATTGCCCAATAGGTGAACCAAATCAATGTTTCTAGTATTACATGATTGCTTGATTGTATGTTTAACGATGTTTTGTAGCAAGTAGAACTATAAACTTCTTGATATTCTAATGTATACGCACAGTATCGAACATGGGTACCAACTTACATGCATTAGTGGTGTGATTGCATTATATTTGCAAGGTCATTAAATGAGGCAGTTGTATGTGCAGTGATTATACCAATTGTGCCCGGGAGCCAAGATGTCATGTATCCACCAGCAGAAAGTAACTCACTCGTGGATTATTCTATCTTTTGAAAGCAGAGTATGTGGCTTGGAACCTCTTTGAGCACTGGTATTATGATTCGGGTTCAATAAATGTTTTATAACTCAAGGTTTTGTATCAGACTTTTTGAGACTGTGGGTATCCCTGATAGTATCTTAAACAGTTTTTCCAAAAAAAATGTAAACTTTGATTCCCATAACTGTCCTGCATGTTCAACACTAGGGATAAACTAATATCATGGTGCCGAGCCGTTTGACAGGGATGTGGTTGTCACGACAATCTCTAATAGTTTTCCTTCTCACAGCTTCAACACACCGAATCACCGCTTATTTTGAAAACAATAAAATCAACAAAGACAGTCTATGCACCTTTTCTGACTATTTCTCTATGGACACCAGGACACAAAACAAACCACTAAAACAATACAAATTAGAAAACAGTCCATGCAACTTTTCAGAGTACTTAGTACTTTTCAAGGCAACATTTACAAATTAAGTATACGAGTAGCACACGAGGCATCAGGACTCAATTACCACATGTTTCTCATACGATCATCGATCACCCTATATTGTAGATATTTATTCCTAACTAGCTGTTTACCCGGCGTTGCTCGGGTTGAAACAGATGAGATCCGGAACACATTAAATGCGCCTCCGTCCACATCCTTCCTCCTGTCCCACATCCCTCGAACCAGTTCTCGTCAGTATACAGATCTGTGACAGATTAAATACACCTCCATCACTGTCCTCTCATCGTCATATATGTCACAGCCATTTCCACACTAAATCTACTAAATATGGCAATGATTGATCAGTCTGATATCCCTCCCCCAGTCACTGCTACCCCTGGTAAACACGTGCGGGGCAGATTAAATGTCCTACTCATCCCTACCCTCCCTTGCACCGCCGCCACCACCCTATTCTCTCCCCAACCCTCTCTACCTCACCCCCATCTAAACAGGTCCATAACTAATGCACCCCCTTCCTCCTGCAGCTCTAGTCGAAACGGATGAGATCTGGAACGTATTAAATGCTCCTCCCTTCCCATTCTTTCCAATTACCCCGGGGGCCAAGGGGGGTCCAGCTAATGTCGTCTGCTGTAAAAGGTTGGTGGGTGGTTTTGACTTCTATGGGTGTCTGGCAACATCGCTAGGGACGGCACACTTGCACACGAGCTGCTCAATTTTTCTGAGAGGCCAAAATGTAGGCCGAAGTACAATATTTTGAATATGTTACATTAACTTCTGTTTTAAGCATTATCAACAGATATTCAATTGTTGATTCTTATGAAATTAGGCTAGGATTCGATTATCTGAGCAAGTTAATTCTTTTCAGTCTTTAAAGTAATGAAATAAGTAGGCCAAAGTACAGAAAACATGGGCCAATGTGATGAGCATGATATATAATGTTGACTTGAATCATCATCAAACACGATACAGGGTTATCCCCGCCAACACATAGAAGTAGCTTAATTTGTGGCTTACACGATCCCATTACTCTATACTAATTAAATACAACCACTTTTCCTATCTTATATAGTAGTCCCCCCAACACCATCACACCCATCACAACAATCTTGATGACCGACCACCTTTACTGAAAGCGAGCAAACATACTTGAGAGTATTCCCCACAAAATACTAGCATTTCCCCGCGCTGCTCCAGAGTCTGCACGTGCCCGCGGCCTTCACCGTCACCCACAACACGACACAGTCCGTGCCGCAGGACGCCAAGTTCCAGTTCAACACGGTGCTCGTCAACGTCGGCAGCAACGGTGACGGTGGCGGCTTCATCGCGCCCTCAGACTTTATCTGCCCCGTGTCCGGCTACTACATGTTCAGCTTCTCCGTCTACAGAGCGAACAACGGCGCCAATGCGCGTGTGGACGTTAATGGCGTCAGGTAGGGCATCTGCGTGGACACGCATCCGCCCGTGTAGGCCTACTGTATATCAACATGTGTAATATAAGTTGCTGCTGCCACCATCATTTGCTACTGCTGCTGCTGCCGCCGCCGCCATATAAATGTTACTGGATTTATTCGTTTTTTCTCTCACGTGTGTTCGTATGTGCACACACAGTGCTTACTTCCCACCCTTCCTTTATAGTCTATTACTCAAACTTTCTTCGCATTGCATCCTTTCCAGGGGTCCCCGTGCGAACTCCGGCAGAGACACTGGCTCTGCGGCATACGTGATGCGCTGTGATGAGGGGCAGCGCGCGCGTGTAGTGTCTGACCATCATTCGGGACTGACGAGCGATTGCTTCGGCATGGGGTACGCCAGCTTCTCAGGCATCCTCATTACGCCTGATGCCGAGTGAGGCGGTCATGCAATAAATGGTGAGCCATATATAAAGATGTGTGAACCTACACATAACAGGTAGAATTATCTTTCCCGCTGTGTTATTCTCTTCTACCGAGTTTAAGTTCTGATAAGAACATTCAAGTGGAACTGTCACAATGAGGTTTTAAGGATTCAATATGTGAAATCATGCTATACACTTATAGCTAAAGGAGTGTCATAAAATACTCGGGGTGGGGGTGGGGGTGGGGCGGTAAATTTTGGGGAGGACCAGAAATGTTTTGTCTATGCCAAGGGGGGAGAACCAAAAAGTTTTAACTACGCCAGAAACGTTTTTCTGGCAGTGAGGGAATCATTTTTTACCCAAGATGCAGCAGCCATAATTCTGATATGCATTTTTAGAACCATGCACATCTTTCTGACATCATCTTACCTATAACACACATGTTGAAATGATAGTTTCGGCATGTTTTATTTTTCTCTATCAATATCAGAAACTGTATCTACTGGTTTAGGTTTTGGAACGCTTCCCAGGATAGCGACAAGCTTACGACTAATCGTCATAGTGGTGTGAACGTTTCACCAGTGCTTTATGAACACTCCCTAATACAATACAGATTACGAAAATTAAAATCTAATCAATTGATATCAACACATTCAATTTATAAGCCTATAGCTATAAGGGTTTTCATACAGTGAACCTGTTTTCTTGGATACGCAAACATGAATGTCTACTTCTGGAACAGATGAGACTTAATAATTTAAAATCACTGGTGTAAACAAAGTGATTCTGAATCTGCCTCTAGAACTGGAACACCCCTGATTACTTGTGTGGATGAAACTGGTCAGGAAGCTCCAACGATGAACTGTGGGAAAAATCCACGAGTATCTCCCGGCTTGGGGCCCTAGGAAGATCTATCCCATATCCCCGTAGCTGTGTACACAGCGTGTACGTCCCAACCTACTGGTCTAGTACCAGGTTGGACGCAAACCTACGTGATCAGAACCCTCGTACGCTTCTCGTTGTGTATTAGGTTAACCGTGGTCACACCCCGGGTTTCACGAAGGGCCTCCCCGTAGAGGACTTCGCACCGGTGTTGACACGCACTGTTTCAATATCAATCAATCGGGCGTCCCCTACGCAGTCCAACACGGGACCAGGGCCACGTTGAGAGAGGTAACCACCGGTTAGCCTCTGTAGGTAACAGTTAAGAAAGGCCTTCTCCCGAGGGAATAGGTAGCCAGCCCTACTGCTTCCGACAAGCGCTAAAGGAGAACTGCGGCTATTCGGCTCAAAACCAGTACAAGAGAGTACTGGCTCCCTAATCCTATTGTGGCCATAATAAAGGAACAACAAGCTTAACAAGGTGTCTGTCACATGGGAAACTAAACCTAGTCCAGTGCAACTTATATAACCTAATTTTATACCACGCGAGAATGCTACAATTCTCGCACACTGGAAACTTACAAGAAACTCGTTTTGTTACACACTAGTTCTATCTTCAAATGAAGAAGACACATCACACATTTTCATTCTCACAACCGAATCACTGATAGTGCATTTTATTTGATGGCATACTTTCATAACCTCACACTTTTATTTTATTTGCCAGATGTAGATGCAGTCGCCAGAGTCTCGACATACGTCAGAGTCTCATCAGGTCACTAAAATGTATGGGTGACGAGACTCAGTCAGAACTCAGTCAGAACTCAGTCAAAACTCTGGCGACGGCATCTAGGTTAATTTTACAAGACGGATGCCACATGTTGAAAATGTCAAGTTGTCCATGAGAACATTCCGAGATTTCTTTTTATTATTATTATTTGTTATGCTTATTTCTTATTCTATATTTATGTTGTTGTTGAACATGATACAATAGTTCTGATTATTCTTAACACTGCTGACCAAATCACATACACATAGCCACACGCATACAGTCATTTTGAAAACAATACAATTAAACAAAGATGTAGTGTATGCAACTTTTCTGACTATGTCTCTATGAACATCAGGACACAAAATAAACCACTAAAAACAATACAAATTAGAAAACAGTCCATGCAACTTTTCAGAGTACTTTTCAAGGCAACATTTACAAACTTCTCTTTAACGGATTTCCTACATTTCTTCAAACAAACGTTTACTTCATAAAGTATCCAGTACCGTTTACTATGATTTCTTCCAATATCTTCTTTTTGGTTCACATTTTAAAGGATGTACCCATTAATTTTTTCTCTTCTTTCCATCAATGACAAATAGCCAAAGTTATTATTCAATTCATTTGCACCATTTCCTTCAAGTTTATGTTCCTTTTTACACATAGGACATTGGATGTTTGCATCGTATCTCCTATCTAGGCATTGCATGACGCATGGTAGACAAAGCGTGTGTCCACACGGAAGAACTTTTGGGATGCGCTCTTTGTTATTGTACTCATCCATGCATATAGGACATGTCAACTCTGCACATATTTCTTCATCCCACTGATCTGATGCATGCAGGGACAATCTTTTCACCATGGCAATACTATTGGAATATATAAGAGTTTATTGTTATTGTCATTTACACATGGAGTGCAGGAGCATAGATGAACTGTAGTACCAGTACATAGCTACGCATATACAACAGAACCTCTCAATTAAGACCACATCGGCTGGCTTCATATGATCATAGGGGGTCTCTAGTATGGAGGTTGGTGTTGGGTGAATGCACGTGGTCTGCAGAAGTATCAATGGACGGTTCTACTGCTTGTACAACAGCAGAAATGACACAGACTATGTTCTGAAATGTGTGTAGTAAACATTACCACGCGTAAAGCTATTACTAGTACAGTATAAGCAATAGTATGAAATTCTTGAAACATTCTATACACAAAGATACTCACACTTCTCAAACAAGTCTCTTGAATTTATCAGTCCACGCTACACGATTTTGATGCATTCAGTAGGCCTACAATAGTCCATACAACTTCACATAATCTCTAAACGGTTGTTCATGAACGCAGGGTTGACATTATACGGGATCTCATTAATTAATACTTTTGAACAGCCAAAACCTTTCATCAATATTAGTATCCCGCTATTCATTGGAATTCAGTATTTATGGGTTTTCCCCAATGATAGGATCTCACGAGCGCATTATGGGTCCACTTTCGGTTTCAAAATTGTCTCCGCCAGATCTAACTATATATCATATCTAGATCATATAAGGTGTACGGAACTCCTCGTATAAACATCAACAAAATAAACCAAACCGTATATATGGTAAGTACGAGTTCACCAGGGGTGAAAACCGGTCGAAACAGTCTGGATCGGGATGGTGAGCTGGGAGCACTAGAAGATGCTGGTGCGCATGCGCACAGGGTGACAAAATGGCGGCAAATACTAACGACGCACACTAACATAGTGCTTTGTTGCTATTTTAATTTATTATCATCTTCTTCTGACTAATTTCTCCTAAATAATTGTTAGCGGCCTAGATCTACAGGCTGGTGTACATAACAGCATATAAAGTCTTCGTTAGTACAGTGGTTAGTGCGTACGACCAACAAACAGGAGTTTCCTGCGTCGTAAGTTCGCGCCTCGGCAGACTTAGTGGCGCCAAAGAGTTACGTCGTGCGTCTTCCACTGTACTGGCGATTTCCATACAGCGTGTCGCTGCTGTCGAGTATATCATACAAGACGGTGACGACCACCAAGCCCGAGGTTCGGAAGCCTCGTCAAAAGCCGTGTCCCGTGTAAAGGACAGTCATCCCTCTGCACGTAAAAGAACTCACCTAGTTTGAAAACAATAGCTAGTGTGATCCCTCCAGTACACCCGTGGCTCGGTTGCAAGGGTTACCTAACCTGCCAAACAAACGTGACCACAGTGGAACTGGCCGTTGACAATTCTTTCACTATAGAAGGTTTCATTCGATTGTGCTTTATATAAGCGTCAGTCGTTAACCAAAGTCATTCCTAATCAAACTATAGCCCATCCCCTAATATACCAATATAAAAATTAGTCACCAGAAAATACACATAATTTTTTTCCAGTCATTTTTTTCTTTTTTTCCAGTCATTTTTCTTACATTTCCCGATCTAGTGAAAACAGTACCGACGCGATTTATTTCGCTTGCAAAGACTTATTAAAAAACAGTACCGAGCATTTGAATGCGCTTGCAAAGACTTATTAAACGAAACCCGTATATATCCATTATAACAAACAGAACATCAATTAGTTCATTTGACACCCCATGTCCATTATGCCATGGACATGAATCAATGTCTCATTCTATCATTCCGTGCAAAAATCACCGCCAATAACCCACGCTGATTGGTCAATCTACGTGCTAAATTATTTGATTGACTCTTCATTGAAAAAAAAAAAAACCGCTAGTCTAACCTCCTCACAATATCAATACAGCCGCTGACGTAAGTAAGGCCATGAAGGCGTGTTAATGCTGTGCGGGTACAACAGATTAGACTAACTCCATTCCGCTGGCGGGAATTGGCGTCTCAGCGCCTCAAAATGACTTGAATGTTGAATGTTATATGGCAATGAGCCCGTTATGATATGATTTATTTTAAAATAAAAAAACGAATCATACACTCATTTGGTGTGGATTTTAGTCATTTTAGTCATGATGAATGGTTTTGAGAACTCGACCGGGTTTCATTAAAATTTTAACTATGTGTGATTGACACTCACTGTGTTCGTGTCAATCACACACCGTGCAAAATCTCTCAGACCCTCAATCGTGCTCAAATCCTACATTTTTATTCTGGAATGTTCTGTAACAGAAGAAATTAGAAAAGTATATTTAGAAAAGCTATTTTATTACTATTAAACAATCACATTCACTTGCCAGTTGGAAATGAAAGAAATCAAACTTATTCTAGATCCCACAAACCACTATGGTACTTCTTGCATTCTAGATAAAATCATGCACATAAGTCGAGATATGTGCTATCATTTACATCAACGTCCGCAGTCATCTCATATCAAGGGACATTAAAAATTCAATAATTGTCAATAATAATTATCATGTACTATCATTACTAATTATATGTTATATAGTCATTTTATTCAACTTGTATATAATGTGTTATTGTATTACATACTATATTTTGTTTTAAATATTTTGTAATGGTTTACCATGTTGGCTAAACAAATGGCGAATTTATAATAAACTAACTAACTAACTGTAGTTCCATTCCATCACGCCAATTATTAGAGACTAGTCTACACTTCCAAGAACTGTCGCACAACACATGGTTTGTGGGAAAATAAACATAGTATCCGCCATGTTGGCAGTGGATTTCCATCGATTCAAACAATAAAAACAGCATTGAATGTTTGTTTTAAATCCGTAACCTTGGATATTAAATAAAAAAGTTAGTGTAAAACATAGAATATTTATTCGATAAAATGATGAATGACAAATGAGATAAAGTTTTTTTATTTCAATGTTTCCTCTATAGTGAAAGAATTGTGAGCAGCCAGTACTTTCATGTGCTATCCTAGGAACATTTATAGTTCCTGAAGAATATCAAAGCTATGCAGCTAAGGGATCGTTCACAAATGACGTCACCTCATTTTTGGCCTTTTTGACCCCCCCTTGTCACCTTTCGTCATCTTTTCAGCACCCCCCTCCTGATAAGTGACGTCATCTTTGCCTCACCCCCCTGCGCGCGCAACATGGTTTCTCGATGACATTTAAAATTGATTTAACTGTGCCGTTATGTAAATACATTTAGATATAAATGTCCATACTTTAGAAATAATTTTACAAATGTATTTAGTATATAAAGCAAACATAGCAATGTGATTGCAGCTAGTAGATATATCACAACTCACTTAAAACGTCAGAAAGTAATTTCAAATACTGTTAAATAACTACTTTTTTTCTTTTTCTTTTTTCCAAAAGGTGACATCACCCAAGCGTTAGACCCCCCCGTCACCTTTCGTCACCTTTCGCTGTACCCCCCCTTGCCGGGTGACGCGTCACCAAATACAGGTTTGTTTTATAATTGTGTTAATCTGTCAAATAATTAAAGATCAATTGAGATCTTGCCATTGTTTACATAAATCATTACCATAAAACTGGATCACGTTAAT
>CM032664.1:851217-919909 GCA_019095985.1 Streblospio benedicti
CATTAAAGCAACATTTATTATTCATATACATAGAACATGTTCAAAGAAGTATTAATGAATTATTTATTGTTGTTACTTTATTATAAATATTGCAATATTAAAGATATTTAGCCCAAAGTACGCAGGCTGATTTCCCATGCCATCTACTGCATGCACGTTATCAACAACATATCAACAACAGATTAAACATTCTTCAGCTTGTACTTAAACTGAATGACTCAACACACATGGGGTATAAAGTGACAATTGAATGTTTTCGTGTAGGTATTTTGCAGTTACCAGGGTAACTACATTGTTTTTTGTTTGTTACAATTATTGTATGAATCTCAGGATTTATATATGAAGTTGCTGATATCAGATAAGCTGGTGTGATAGGTCATATTTGCATTTACCACGATACCTGTTGTTGTTTTTTTACAACTATTGTATGAATTTCATGATTTATAAACATGTATCAATAACTGCTGTGAACAGACTGTAAACCAAGATATAACTTGTTTATCAAATAATGGCAATGTAGAGGTATATTTTTGTTCAATTATATGGAATTATATGTATTATAAGTGCTGATTTTAGATAAGCTGATGTGATGTTTCATTTTTTTATTCCAAAATTTATTGTCTAAACGATTACATAAAATGCCAGTCAAATGATGAAAATCAAACAGTATGACAAATTGCTCAATAAAATTTTGTTAATTATCTATTTCTGCAATATTGTTTGACCAATTGGATTACAATATACATTAGACCACCATACAGTCCATGTTCATTGCCGCAAAAGCTTCCAAGCATAGATATTGATTTTTTTATGTATTAGCAGCTGTTAAAAAATGAAGGTTCTCAAAAATAACTGGCAAGTAAAAGTAAAATGACATGTTTGATCTCAGTACTGCATTTCTATTTTATGTTCAATTTGTCAATATATTTTCATTGTAATGGAATGCACACAATAACAAAACTTTATTGCAAAACATTTACTTACATAAAATATGATTTACAATAACAAGTTCTATCTTCAAATGAAGAAGACATATCACACATTTTCCTTCTAACAACTTTGACACATCGAATCACCGATAGTGCATTTGAACAAGTTAACAAAACTGTTATTGTATTAAAGTTGCCATATTGAATATATTACACACTAGTTGCGAGTCATGCGCATATTCAAGAACGGCTGCTAAAACATAGACGTCACCAACATATATCAAATGTTAGTAATTGGATTCAAATCCTGTTTCTGTACATATAGTGGCATGCACTCAGATATTTATATGATGTTCTGGTCCCAATACAGTGTAACTCTGGCTTGTACTTATGAAAAATATTGTCAACTTGAACTATGATTGTATTTTGGCAATGTCATATTCATATATATACAGTATTGCATTTACATGAGCATTTTTTTCTTCTTTCTGTCCATTATGCTTTTAAAATGCTCCTCCCTCCCCATCATTCTTAGATCCTCTAACCAGTTTATATATATATTTACATTGTGCATCTCTCTACCCTGCCCACATCCACTGATTGTAATACCCACTTGGAAATATGAATGATGATCATTATCCATGTACGTGTATTCTATCGACAAAAAACTCACTTTCAATTTTTTTTTTGAAAGTTATTGCCTTGTGATATGATACAATAATTCAGATTTTTTTTTAATACACTGCTGAACAACCATATCAACAATACACAGTGTCATTTTAGTAAATGATTTACTCCATCTTTAGTAAACTGGAGAGCAAAATGCACCCATCTTTAGCTCTCACTCTATAATGGCTACCAGTCCATTTACTGTTGAACTTTAAATATTTGCCTGAAAAAATACAACTGAAAATCAAAGAAAACCATAAACGCAAACGATTATAATACACAAATACATGGATGAAATATGAAACAAAAATATGTACACAGAATTTTAAAGTTGCTTTCATCTCTTAAATTAACAATACTATAATGCAATGTCATATAGTTAATCATAATCGACAAATGTGAGAAGGCATATTGAATTCAAAACTGGATTAGCGAACATCTTTTGTAAATAAGTAAAAAAATATAAGTGCTCCTTGTGCTTGTCATGTGATTTAAGTTTCGATACATGTAGCATAGTTAATAAATGAACTTCAAGTACAATTCTAAACATCAGACTAATCAGGCAATAAATAATACTCAAAGACTTGAAATGAAATAAAAAATAAAAATAAAATTTATACAATGAATGATTCCCACAACACTTTTATTCACCTATTTTAGTTGCAATGACCTAGTTTGAAGTTTGTACTTATGAAGCTCACAAAAATACTAAATACTGCATTTTGATGCTTAATACTAACTTGCAATGTTGCAATCGTCTAAGAATTAACTACTTGCAGTCAAACAAATCTTACCAAGTCAACAATTTTGAAACTTTCACACATTTTCACTGGATAAAGTCTTCGTTAGAAGTAATTCATTTCCCTAAAAGTGATTCATTCTTTGTAGTCACCAAACTTCAACTACTGTACATGAAATGTGACCATGAAAAATGTTCATTCTCTGACTAGAGATTATCAGCTGAAATACAGTCTGTAGAATGTATGAACAAAAATTACCATAAAATATACTAAGAATACTGGTCTTAATCGCATTTTCAGGTTTAAGTCTAAATATTTTGTCACTTCTGAAAGTGCACATGGATTGAAATTGTCTTTTACTACAATGAATACTTGATGTTAGTAAACTGTAAATAGAATTATAAAAAAACATACGCTCAGCGTTAACATTCATTTGAAAATATTTATATGTAATTAAAGAGTATAAGATGATAAACCAAAGCAATTATTTAACAGTCATGGTGCAAAATAACAGATGCAGACGCCTTATGATACAATTTTGGAGTTATACATGTGCCAAGCGAAAGCAGTCATCTGACCGTAGTAAGCTTATTTATCAAGGTTGCTTTTCAAGGTTAACAGGATAAAAAATATTTGGCACAATCTTTTAGAATTGGCACATCCTAAATACTTCTATAATACACCCCTGAGGCTTAGTTGCCTACCTAGCCTGCCTCTGGAGGTCCATGTACCAACACCAAGTGGCCACCCTGCCAATAGTCGTCAGCTAGTTGACGTTGGGCAGTACCATGTAGATGTAGATAGAATACATGCTGCTTTTGATATTCACTAAACCCAATCTTTTATTTTCTTAATTAAAAAGATGCCACAGAATAATGTTTTATCGTTTGTGAATTTTTCGCTTCATGTTCAATTCATGAAGTCTTTAAACACATGTTAAAGTCACTATTACTTAGGAAAAAACACCAGTTATGCTATAAAAATCAGTCTTTCTCCTAACTAATTGAGCAATCATTATGATTGAGCAACAATATAAACTTTTAGTTTGAAGCACAATTTGAATATCAGCAGCACAAAATTATCAAAATGCTTGAATTTTATTAATTCAAACTTACCCAACGTTGAACATGTCAAAAAAAGTGTGAATCATCAGAACAAGTTAAAGCGTATTTTAAGCACTCTTGAAGGTCAAACAAAGTTTGCTTGTACAAAATATTAATATCACAAGTCAGATTTTTAAGTCAACAGATAACCTGAAAATACATATAAAAATATATGAAATGTCAGAAATCAATTGTAAAATGCTAACAACTGTGTAAAAAGCTAACGTCTAACATCTAAAATTTCAAAAGCTCTCCAGCAGCATACTTCTAACAAAACTCACCGTTTTATAACTTTACAAGTTAATGCATCATCCACTAGATGTCAGCCATTCACAACCACATAACACAGTAAAGCACAACCACTGTTAATATCAAAAATCCAAACCCATACAAGATCATGCGAACACTATAAACCTTTTTCCCTAAAAAAAACACCCCCAAAAACACAAATCCAATCCCACTAGAGTCTAATTTGAGCAAGCCGAGGAGGCAGGACTAGCTGTTTCCACTCTGCTGCCCGGTCCGTTAGACTGATCGTCAGCAATGAAAGAGCATTGCTCGTCCTTCATTTCTAACGGCGACAGTTTTGTTTTGTTGACAGCTCCGGTCATCGTTTCACACACTTCCCTCACATAGCCTGCCGACTCAATCGCGCTGATTTTGAGTTTTTTTGCGACGCGTTTGAACGTGTCTAGGTGACACTTTTCCACAGTGCACTTGCCAGTGTACAGAAACTCAACCTGAAAATGGCAAAAATGGATGAAGAAAGTTTCGTGGGTGGTGGATGTTGGGAGGTTTGGGACCTCAAATTTGAATAACAATAATCTTGACAGCGACTGCACACTGCTGCGAAAATACATTTTCCAGCTATTTTTGCATTAGTCAACTTTTTGGTTATAAATATCCATCAACATGAATTTTGGGGTCCAACTGTATTAAGTGTTCAAACGTAAACGCTTTAAACATTTCGTAGCACTTACATATCTTCATCAAGCAGAACTGGGTATGACTCAAATGTAAGTGAGAAGCCTTCGTTAAAATCATTCTACAATGCACTGCACTTATCAACTTTCCTCAAGAGAACTAAATACACAGCGTTAGGAATAAACGGTGACTTACGACGTTGTCTATGACTTCCTCCTGGACTCCGCTGAGACACAGCTCGTACCGACCCTCCCCCAGCGGACCCTTCTCGTACTGCAGTCTGCAAACACACGCCACGCACGAATACCCATAATACAGTACTTTCTTCATAGCAACAGCTATCACAATTTACATATATATAACTCAATTTTCAGGCACCAAATCTGTCTGCCTTTCTCAAGAGTGTGGAGTCATAATGCAAACACTATGTCTCCACTTCCAAGACATAGTGTTTGCATTATGACTCCACACTCTTGAGAAAGACTGAAAAATTTTTGCCGAAATATTGAGTTATATATTTGTAAATTGTGATAGCTGTTGCTATGAAGAAAGTGCTGTATTATATTAATCAACACAGCTAATGAATTTGTTCAACAGTGAATACGTAGCTTTGAAAACGGTACAGTGAATGTCTTCAACAACGGAACCCAATTTGCAATCACAAATCCTTCCTTTGTAGAGGGCTTCCCTTCTTTACTACATCATTTACTTATTATAAGCTAATGCATGAGAAAAGTTTCCGTTATTCAGTTTTTCCTTTGTTTACTCTTCCTTTGTTGACAACATTCAGTGTATTGGCAACACGGTAATTTGCCAGTTGCTTCATACTTCTACTAGTGACTCATTGTGGAACAAGCGGGACTGTCTATTTATACCATCAAACGCAAACAATCTGTATGTTTCAGATTTCCCAAAATCAAATTTCATTACATTTCAAACTAGCTTACATGATTTAATGACAATATCTGCTTTCCTTTGGAAGTTACGTCATACTAAAAACACAAAAATGTGTCTGCGTTAGTTCCTCCGTGTCTCACCTGCCCATTGATGCCAGCATGACAGGTGCATGAGCCTTGATCGAAAATGTCTCCTCCACTTTTCCACCCTCTGTCGTCTGTGCGTCCTCGTCGGCCATGTTGGTCTGATCGTCGCTCTTAAGGACGAAATCACAGAACTTCTCCGCCTGCTGGTATTGGTACATCTCAGACACCAACACGTTCTGCCTGCAACATCAAAATGCCAGCATTCTTTTAAGTCTGGGACGGTGCAGTTACATGTGGGGATGAGTTTAAGTTTTGGGAAATATTAAATAAAAGTTAGCAACAGCTGATCCACAGGATGGAGACATGTGAAGATCTCTCCTGCATATCTATTAAATATTCTGTATTCCTGCATATCATATCTCCTGCATATCAACATGCGTTGTCCAACACCTAATTGGGACTGGGGATGCAAATTGAATACAAAAAATCAAGTAGAAGGCCACTAAGTAAGTGTCATTTTCAGACTATTAAAGGGTATTCTTGGTATAGTAAAAATATTGGTACTTGAACATCACTACCACTTGTACATTTAGCCTAAAACATTGGAACAATTTTCGAGTGAAAACAGAAATATCTGTGTGTAAAGCACTATAATATCTTATATTGAGTCTGAGAGTAAAAAGCCTTGTAAATGAACGTCTGGTGTTAACAAAATTATCATTTCTCTGCAGGCAGCAAAAAGTACGTTTTCTAACTCACAAGTTCATTCCCAATGAACAAAGATAATAAACAGCCTCGACTCACCATGTGTTTGACCCATTCCGCGTGCTCTGCAGGTGATCAAGGATTTTGTCGAGGCGCAAGTTCTGCATCTGCTGAATCACCTCGGGGAAGAGTGCCTTTGAGGCCAGCGTCGCGTCGCCTGGAAGACGAAAAACGTGGTTAACTGTCAGACATTTTGACGGAACCAAAATGATGTCAGTTATGTGGAGCCACCGAGATCTATGGTTGTGGCTGAAACCTTGGTTTAATAAGTATTTTTATTTCAATTGACCTACAGTTGTACAACTATATAAAAAGATCTTGTGCGTTTGTTTGCCCCTGTGTGTGTGAGAGAAGACGTCCAACTGAGGCACTGAACATCATCAATTTGAATTCATAGTGTTGGTGGAGATATGCCCAACAGAAACATTTCAAGTTCATGCAACTATATAAAACTTTTTGATTGTAAGATAAAGTGGTGTACAGCGTCAATAATCAAGTGGTTGCATTCAATATTGATATTCTGCTGGCGAAATAGTAAATCCTTAATATTTAGAGGCATCAAATGTGCCAGACTGGCAAACAGCTCAGTGCGAGCATCAACATATAGGTTACAATCAAAGAAAAAATGAGCTGCATCTTCTTTTTTCCGCACTACACCCACTGACTGGCTAACACCTTTAGAGTAAAGTGGTCACATCGGTTCCTGTAGGTAAGTTAACTGAATGTGGCTCGCTCAATGGGAGAAATTTGTGGGATCACGTCATAACATGGGCTAACACTGGACAGTCTGGTGACTGCCCACTCCATGGTGTGATATTACCACTCAAAGTAAGTAAATTCATGTTTGTTGATGTTGTAACCAAGTTATTGGCAGAGCACCTAGAAAAACATTTATCAACACTCACTCGACAAATATTTATCTACCCTGAAAGATGGTTTTCTCTACTAGGTCCCGTTATAACCCAAGACGTGTCGCTACTTTGGAGACAGATGTATGTTTCGTGTTGCCAATAACATGAGGATTGCCAATAACTTAGTATATAAAGGTCTGGTGATTTGGTATACAGCATAATTATGGTCTCATTTGACTTGATTTTTTCTTCTCTAGAAGAAAATATAACATCAAAAACTTAGGTACAATGTGTATAGGTTTTCGTTAAGGCGAATGTGCATCAATGCCATGAAGACTTTAGACCTGAAATCTGCACTGTCACCTGTGTAGAGGAGTTCTGTGATGGCCGTCCATATCTCCGGGTTTAGGTAGCTGCACCTCCAGCTGTACGTCACTTTGTCTTTCAGTGTGCGCTCAGACTGCAACCAGAGAACCACATGTCATACTTAAACTGGGGAAAAAGTCAGGCTGGGAGTGGGGAAAAAGACAGGTTGGACTGCAAAGGTGAGATATCTCAAGTTTGGGCAGTGATATTGCATGATTTTGTATGACAGCACAGTGATTGGTCCTTTTGTCAGGGTCACTGAGACTTTAAATTGATGAGTCCGAAAGGGCGACCCACATTTCATCTTGTTTCTAGTTCAAAATTTTGCAAATAGCAAATTTTTGCCACACAGTCTTTTTTTTCATATCAGCATATCATGGGATTCTTTCCAGCTAACCTCCGTTTTGAGGTTGGCAACGTAGGGATAAGAATTACTGTGCGGTCTGACTGGTAACTCAAACTTTTGGCTGACTCTAAATTTGTATCAATGTCCTTTCAGCTGGAGATTGGGAGTGAAAAATGTGCTTTCAGTTGGAAGGTGATAGTGTAGCGAGTATAATGTGCTTTCAGTTGGCGGTGCGGGAGGGAGTGTTGTGAGTATAATGTGCTTTCAGTTGGAGGGTGGGAGTGTAGCGAGCATGTTCGCGGTGCGGGTGGGAGTGTGGCACGTACCTCCTGGAAGACATTCTTCCACCAGGTAGAGCAGCAGGCCAGCACCACCGAGTGGACCACAACCTGGAACACAACAATGTGTGCAAATTGGAGGCACTTCAGGCCAAGCTTGTGAAAACATCTTTGGGTCTCCACAAATTTTACAAAAACACGGTTATTGTTAGAACTAAGAATCCCCAAAGTAAGTAGAACACTGGACATAACCCACTTGAACCTGTTGAGATCACTTTGCTCCTCTTCAAGAACGAGACAATTTTATTTACACCCGAGACAATTTTATTTACACTTCATGTGTCTTCCAATGGAATAAATAAAAAAATAATGCAGCAACGGCATGGAAAATTTCCCATCATATGTTTATTGAAATTGGAACATGATGGCAAGTTGCCATGATTAAACTGGACAAATCAAACAGACTACACGATTGTCGGTCTACAGGAAGCTTTTTTACATTGCACATATATGCAGGGTTACGATATCCACCTGTGAGCTTAGTAGCCAGTAGGAGATATCCACCAGGATACACTTACGTCATAAGGAAAATCAAGTATATAATGTGTAATATTTATGCATTTGTTATTTATGTTCGTGGCCAATGTTTCTTGTCGCTATAATTTAAGGTCCACTATGGAAATAAGAATCGACATATATGTATAAACTTTTTAGTGCGCCTTATTTATTGCAGTGTATAATCTGTTTGTATTTTATTGTAATGTATCTGTGATGAATAAAACATTTTCAATTCAATTATTTTCAATTCAACATTTCAGCAGTGGGGCTTGTGAATGGTTGGATTTGGGTTTGATTCACGGCAGTACACAGCTGCGAGATATGACATTGACACCCACCCACACAAATATCTAATCAGAGATGATATATCAAATCATTCTAGTCTGTTCATGTTGTGGCTACCGTCTTTCCCACCTCTGCACACTTCAAAAGTTTAATAGATTCAAGTTACACTAAATTAGCTTTAAATTTAATTTAGTGTAACTTGAATCTATTAAACTTTTGAAGTGTGAAGAGGTGGAAAAGACAGTAGCCACAACATGAAAAGAACTACCTACAACCAAATAATTAATCTTAGTAATTCTAGTCTGTTCCTACTGCAATTACTTTAAACTTGCTCTAACTTTGTTAGGCATGATGTTTTTGGCCCTAAAATTTTAGTTTCTCTTGAAATAACATCTTGTAGTAATTTTCTTGTAGTTAGTTTTAAATGCCAAGTGAACAAGCACACATAAAAAGTCATGTCTACAAATAAAAACTTTACCATATCTTGATTTAAAGGTTGCAAAGCCCAAGTACAGTAATAAGAGAATATCGACTAATATAATTTTATGATTGCCAAATGCATCTTGATGTTTAAAAAGATACTCAGTTAATTTCAGTTATCATTAGACGCTCTCAATGTAACAGCACATAGAAAATTGCCAGTCACAGATGTAATCTTGTTAATGAAAGAAAACAAACTCATCAAATGACAAATGAAACTACATATTAACTGAAGTATCTGATGCCAACAACATTAAGTGATTCATCATATTTCAGGCTTTTAGTAAAATATTTCAATTAAAAAATTCATCTCTGCACACAAGTGCCATGAGGGAAATAAATAATGCTTAAGTGATGAGAGTTGCCAACCTCAAATTTTGAAATTTCTGAATCCCCAGGTCAAAATTTCTGAATTTGGATCAAAACTAGACAGGACGTTCAGAAACGCTAAAGTCTCCCCCGCGCAATTAATTCTTCAACTTTGTCAAAAGTAGGCCAAAGTACACCAAAATCTAATCAGGTCTGGAGAGTAGTACATTGAAGCTAAATATGAAGTTTGGCGACAATCAGTCAAATACTTCTCCCTAAAGTGCCCTAACAAGATATTTGTACCTAAGGTCATAAGTTCGTCAAAAGTAGGCCAAAGTACAAACAAAATTTTTTGAGACATATGATTTTCCTCAAACTAAACATATTTAATTTTCAAAGCAATAGCTCTCAAGGTGTTCAAGTTATGAGAGCTTTTAAGCATGTGGACGCGCCATAAAGTATTGAAAAGTAGGCCAAAGTACACAAATGTCAAATAAGGTTGGGAGGGTAATATATTGATGCCAAATGACAAGTTTGGTGATGATAGGCCATAAAGTGTTCACAGGAAACAGGTAAATATAAATTCGTAATATTTTTTTTTAAAACCCGTCGTCAAAAGTAGGCAAAAAATATGAAGTACACCAAAAAATAAAAATTCTAATCAGGTCTGGAGAGTAGTACATTGAAGCTAAATATGAAGTTTGGCGAAAGTGCGGTAACAATATTTGTACCATATACTTCTCCCTAAAACAAAAATTTTTTGAGACATAGATTAACAAAATAAAAATTCATAATATTTTTTTTAAAACATGCCATAACTTTTTTAAACACGCCATCAAAAGTAGGTCAAAGTACACCAAAATCTAATCAGGTCTGGAGAGTAGTACATTGAACCTAAATATGAAGTTTGGCGACAATCGGCCAAATACTTCTCCCTAAAGTGCGGTAACAAAATATTTGTACCTAAGGTCATAAGTTTGTCAAAAGTAGGCCAAAGTACAAACAAAATTTTTTGAGACATATGATTTTCCTCAAACTAAACATATTTAATTTTCAAAGCAATAGCTCTCATGGTGTTCAAGTTATGAGCTTTTAAGCATGTGGACACGGATGGGCCATAAATTATTGAAAAGTAGGTCAAAGTAATTTTTTTTTTAAACACGCCATAACTTCGTCAAAAGTAGGTCAAAGTACACCAAAATCTAATCAGGTCTGGAGAGTACTACATTGAACCTAAATATGAAGTTTGGCGACAATCGGCCAAATACTTCTCCCTAAAGTGCGGTAACAAGATATTTGTACCTAAGGTCATAAGTTCGTCAAAAGTAGGCCAAAGTACAAACAAAAATTTTTGAGACATACGATTGTCCTCAAACTAAACATATTTAATTTTCAAAGCAATAGCTCTTATGGTGTTCAAGTTATAAGCTTTTTAAGCATGTGGACGGACGGACGGAAAAATACGACAGCACTAAAAGTTTGGTGACTAAAAGTCTCCCTCCGGAACGGGGGAGACTTAATTTCTGAATCGTTTAATATGTATTTTTAACTTATATTTAAATAAGACTATTTTATAACACTGTTCTGTGTTTAGAAGAATCAATTGACAGTAAAAATGAACATAAAAGTGTAAATAACTTGGTTTCAACATATTTGATTTAAAATAAATACGATGGTTGTCCTACTTTTCGTGAAAAAACATTCAAAGTAAGGAAAAATCAATGACAAATGTACATGTTTTTAAATTTGATTCATTTTATTTTAACTGTTACACACAGTTTTGAAAGTAATGAAATGAATCTTGTTGGACATTCGAAAAAAAAGGTCTATTTTAAGTCTTTCAAGTACCCAATTTTGCTGTAAATTATACACTGGATTGCAGAAAAATGCATCACATTTTCAAATGGAAATTTGGGGATTCCCCCCAAACCAACTGGCCCCTTTGCCGAGTCTATATTAACACCCAAAATGATAGTCAGACAGATTGAAGATTGAAGATAGAGTTGGAAGAGCACACGGGATGTGCAAATGCACATTACCCCAGAAAGTAGGCGTGTACAACAACAATAATGTACATTGTGCCTTGTTTCCACCATGAATTTTCACGGTATCCATGTGTTCTTTTGAACACATTGTGGACCACAATGAGAATCTTGTATCAGCCACTATGTTTGATACTACAAATCAAATGATATCTGATGTGATCCACACTCTTTTTCGATGCACTGATATCATTGTATTTTCTTGAATACTTATCCCTGTATTTTTTCATCATTACATTACTGGAGAACGCACAAATTCATTAATTTTCAACAATTCTTCTCAAAATATGTATGTGTCCAGGCCAATGTCAAGCGCCGGTTTTGCCGATGTTCATGCTGTCTGGCACCTGCCGATATTAGAATACACGACAATAACAGACCTTTTATGTTGTTTACATTCTATGACAACTTAAATTATCACTGAACAAACATTGTACATCATAAATTCTATCTGTTTGCATCGATTTGAAAGTTAAAAAAACTAATTATTCATTGACGACGTGAAAAAGATTCATTTTCCAGCACGCACCTGCAAGCACCTGCAGTATTCAAACACGGATGTAAACAAAGTACACATTTTTATTTCTTAGAAAATGTGATATGAAAAATCAATGAATGGCAACGTCAGCGTGTGTATAGACCTTTAAATTGATACCAAACTTGCCATATATGGAAGAAAGTATAGGCTTGTACTGTCAAGATAAAGGCTGCGTGACTGCAGTATTTTACAGTTGATGTTCGGTCAGCAAAATGTGTATTTGGCCGGTTGTTAATCTTTTTCTATTATATGTGGCCGGTAAAGTATACCAATTTTTTATATACATACTAAATATGAACGAGGTTCACCCTATAGCGTTTTTCAGGATTTCGGGTTCACTTTTGCTACTTTTGGGGTGATCATAACAAAGACCAAAGTTCTCAGACTAATATTTAATTGATTTCATGCCGTATTGCATAAGTATTTGGAATGGATGTATAGATAAAGTTTGTGAGAATCTGTACATATAGAAAAAAACACAGATTAAAGGAACAATGAGTATATAGTAACCCCCCAAAGAAGCAGCTATTTCGTGAACATTTAGCGGCAATTGACGCCACGGTAAATTCACCCATTATCGACGTAGCAAAAATGACACTTCCAGCTGCGATAATAGGTGAAAAGCGGAACCATCCCCGTGGGCTGGTGTCGGCCATAGAGGGAAGTTGATAATAGCTAGCCTACGTCGCAATCCTTTACCCCCCGTGAAACAAAGTATAAACTGCTGATAAAGACTACTTGAGGCATTTGACTAAACAGCAGATCTGCAGATACAATGATGACTGAAAAGCAGACCGGCAGATTCGAAAATGTGATTTTTGTCAGTTTTGCCTGGAATTTTGGAATGGAGTCATTCCGACCGGAATGCTCGGAATCGGCTTCATATTTCGGAATGATTCCGAAAATTCGGAATACTTGGCAACTCTGCGATGAACCAGGATCATTCTTTGGTACTAGCCTGGATCATCCCTTGTTGTCACTAGCCTGGATCATTCCTTGTTGTCACTAGCCTGGATCATCCCTTGTTGTTACTAGCCTGGATCATCCCTTGTTACTAGCCTTGATCATACCTTGTTGTTACTAGCCTTGATCATACCTTGTTGTTACTAGCCTGGATCATACCTTGTTGTGATGCTGGTCAAACATGACAACATCTGTCATGTGGCCGCGACGTTGCAGCGAGAGCATCTCTTGACCGAGGCTACTTGTCCAGTCCGGGTTGGATGCGTGATACACGACCTCCTGCAATTGCTGAAAAAACAGAAATCTGAATGTATGAAGTTGTATATTCTACTTTTAAATATATCTCAACTGGCTTTCCATTATTCTTCAACATAATGGTAATGGTAACATTTCGAGAACATTGCGTTAACTTTTTAAAGGATTTTCCGACTGTCATTACCGTTTTTTTTCATCTTGTGACAGAAAAGAGAAATCTCCACCGACCATAGCCCCAGAAAAGTTTCTTCTGTGATTTAACAAAAATTAGCGATATTTAACTTACTGCTTCTTTTGCATCTAGAATTGCAGCAAAATCGTCTGCCTCTTCCACGGCTTTCTTGTATATCTGACCCCATCTCTTGACCTACAAGTTCCAAAATCATATCAACACTATCCTAGAATCCAACAAACTTTCAAATGCCATATTAGTTCTAATAAGCGCAGTGCGCTTACAAAAAACAAATTATAACCAAAAAACACAAAAGATGTTTCTGGCATTTTAGTCTTACAATATGGCGCCAAGTAAGTGAAATCTTTGCTAAAAAGAGCAAGATTTGATTATTTTAATCTGCGCAGGTACGTTTATAAGAACGAATACAGTAAACAAAGTCCTAAATTATAGCCCGACAAGTCTGAGGTAATCTTGGATGGGGTAAAGAAATTTTTTGACTTTGTGACATGACTTTGAATTCAATATAAAACAAGTAGTCGTCAGGAACGCAGTAAATCTCTCCTTCCCCGATCAGGCCATTTCCCCGATCAGGCCATTTTAGGTCAATCAATTTTAAAATTAGTAATTCAAATTCATTGTCAAGTTTGGTGATGATAGGTCATAAAGTCTTCCCAGGAGACAGATAAACACAAATTCGTAATAATTTGTTTTTAAAACACATCGTAATTTCATCAAAAGTAGGCCAAAGTACACCAAAATCTAATCAGCTCTGGAGAGTGGTATAACGAAGCTAGATATGAAGTTTGGTGACCATCGGTCAAATACTTCTCCCTGTAGAGTGGTAACAAGGTGTATTCATAGTTCCGAGCCACGCCCCTTTTTACGTCAGCCAGCCAATCAGCGAGCGGCCTCATACAAACATACGCAGGTGCGCTATCATGGTCTCACAAGCTTTATCTCCCCCCGTAGTAAACAGTCAGAAATTGTCATGTTTTGACACCAGATTTTTTAATGAAAATGTGCTAAACGTCTTAATTTTTCAGTTGGGATGCACTACCTTTCCTCTTTCCTACATTGTGTATACCTATCAATTATTGATTTAGAAGAGTTATGACGTTGTAGTAAAAACACTACCACAGTCACTGGGATTTTGACAGTTTTACGTCTGAGACGATAACGTTTCTGGTGCCTCCATAAATACTTATTTTTTTAAATAAATTGTCCAGATGTACTCAGAATATAGTATCACGGTTCTTATTTTCAATATCTAGTTATAGGAATATGGTTTTATAAGTCTAGATTATCTTCCAAACGTAGCTGGTGTCGCCCTCGATTCAAAAAGACCGGTTCGAGGCACACTTTAGAAAGACGAATTTCTAAAAGTTCTCTTACTCGTAAAATAATATGACTGCTGTGAGTCATCATAAAGAGTACAGATGATACGAAAATGAACATAAAACAGCTTACTTGGGTGAAAGAATCTATAAAAACGTCTCCAAATATATGTGTCGTGTGCGTACAGCCGTGTAAGCTGTCAAAATTCTTCATCGCCAACACACATGCACAAATCACTGTGATTTTCAAACATTGTGCGTGATTTGAGAAATATCCTTTTGTCCATGACTTCATAAGCGGTTTAAAATTGATCCGACTTGTGAATTTTTGATGGGTATGTTATTGTAAGATGATAATCCATTTGTTTCACAAATGATATCACTCTTTGGCGATTTAAAGGTGACGCCATTTGTATGTCACATTAGCCTTTATCACACGCTGTTATTTGTCAACACCGATCATAGCGCGATGCGATTAAGAGTAGCGGCTCAAAAAACTCGATATCACGGGACTTCATTTGGTAGTGGAAGCAAAAAGATGGAAAACTAAATGCTCCAGCAAATTGTTATTATCAATGATTTCTGAGAAGAGTTCTGGTATGTTATATAACAGAGGTTACCAAATTTATCCAAAGTTAAGAGTAAGAAGATTAGCACAATTTTAGTACAACATTCTTGGGTAGAAAGTCGGCAATTTCTCTCTATTTACTACGGGCGATAGGAATGTTTGTGAGACCTACGTGGTAGCATTGACGAATCCAGAAAACGGGGCAGGGCATCGGAACTATGAATTACGTAACGCTCTTAAGTTTGTAAAAGTAGGCCAAAGTACACCAACATCAATTCAGCCTAGTATAGTGAACTTAACTGTAAAGTTTAATGACCATAGGTGAAATACTTATCCCAGTGCAGTGGTAACAATAGTTTTATTCAAATATTTCATAAATCTTTTAAAAGTAGGCCAAAGTATACCAATATCAAATGACATGAGGAGAGTAATATAGACATACCAAATGTCAAGTTTGGTGATGATAAGTCATAAACTGTTCCCAGGAGACAGATAAACACAAATTCATAATTATTTGTTTTTAAAAACACATCGTAACTTCATCAAAAGTAGGGTAAAGTACACAAAAATCTAATCAGCTCTGGAGAGTAGTACAACGAAACTAGATATGAAGTTTAGTGACTATAGGTCAAATACTTCTCCCTCTAGAGTGGTAACAAGTTTTATTACGTAATGCTCATAAGTTCATAAAAAGTAGGCCAAAGTACACCAACGTCAATTCAACTGTGGAGACTAGTATAGTGACCTTAACTGTAAAGTTTAATGACCATAGGTGAAATACTTTTCCCAGTGCAGTGGTAACAATAGTTTTACTCGAATATCAAAAAAAAATCTAAAGTAGGCCAAAGTACACCAATATCAAATCACTTAACGAGAGTGATATAGAAATACCAAATGTCAAGTTTGGTGATGATAAGTCATAAACTGTTCCCAGGAGACAGATAAACACAATTATGTAATAATTTGTTTTTAAAAACACATCATAACTTCATCAAAAGTAGGCCAAAGTACACCAAGATCTGGAGAGTAGTACAATGAAGCTAAATATGAAGTTTGGTGACCATAGGTCAAATACTTCTCCCTGTAGAGTGTTAACAAGGTTTATTACGTAACACTAGTAAGTTCGTCAAAAGTAGGCCAAAGTACAAACAAAAGTTTTTGAGAGGTACTTTTTTCCTCAAACAAGACATATTCAATTTGCAAATCAATAGCTCAAGTAGTCTTTGAGTTATCAGCCTGTTTATATTGGAGGGACGGACAGAAGCAAAGCAAGAAATCCCCCTGCGGACTTTGTCTGAGGAGATTTAATTATAAAGTAGTGTTTAATGAAGTCAAATTGTTATTTGCCATGAATTTGAGCTATTAAAGTTTGAAATAAATAGGTCAAACTGCAGTAAGAGCGTTAAAAATTTTCAAATTAAAAAAGTGCTCCATATGTTCCTGTCCACAGGAAGGTTATTACTTGAAATGCAGATTTAAAACATTTTACCTGAGCACATATATGATCATACGGATGCCAACTTTGAAGAGCACCCATGTAACAATTTATATTGTATCCAATCCTACTGGCTATAAATGTTAGAATCTTTAAATCGATATGAGGTGTTGATGATGACATGCATAGTTAGTTAGGTAGTGTAAGTTAGAAAAAAAAAATTTGATAATGAACAGTTTAATAGTTATGATTATTATATGTGAAACTCGCTTCTCATTTGTGCCTGGTAGATCAACATTAGAAACAAATAATAACAAACGTGTAAACAAATACATTACATTTACGCTAAATACATCCTAAACATATGCTATCATATTCTAAAAATTATTAGATGGATGAGCCACATTTAGAAGTCAATTCAATAACTGCTGGTTCCAATAAAAGTTAACCCAGCACACTAATTTGACAATGATTCAATCTAAATACACAAACTTTTAGGGATGTTTTATTTTAGAGCAGAAGTACAGTAATCAATGTTAGTACAATACATGCACATCACAAACTTGTCCTTTCTCACCTGTGATTTCGGTCTTGTCTTCATAACCTTGAGTGATGATAAATAACTCCTTAATAACAGAGTGACATATAGCATTTAAAGAGACATGCACAGGTGAATTTCATCTCATTTCAACCTATTATGCCACATAAATAGCGCTTGCTGAGGCATTTGAATACATACATTTTTATCTATGCTCAGTATTCCATTTCTTCATAATCAATTAATTCTGTAATTTATTCTCATGAAATTTACCCAACAATCTGTTTACTAAACAATGACACCTAAACAGCCTTAATAAATATTTCTGAGCAGCTAATTTTTTGCTGTCAGCGCACGGATGATAGAGGCTGCAAGTTCATGCAGTGGTCTTTTTTTGCAGGCGAGATATGAAAGTGACGATCAATATAGCAGTGCACTTTTTTAATTGGTATTGGTATTTTATCAAAACGCACACTAATGATTGTAAAATCAAGTTATTAGGAGCAACATGTCAAATGTATCAAACAACATTATTAATTCAATCTATCGAAGGAGGCACTTGCTGTGCATGTCCCTTTAACTTATCTGAGTAGGTATTAGAAAAGTGCCATCAAAAATGATAAACCAGAAAGTTTACATAGAGGACTTGTAGAGCTGGCTGTAATAGTGAAAATGGGATCAAATAAAGCCAAGAACGAACACATTAAAATGCTGACCATTATTGTCCATTTGTAATGGCTGCTGAGAGGCGACAATTTTCAACTTACAACTCAAATTTGCATCATGCTAAATACATGTACAGGTTTGATCCGCAGAGAAGTAACACAAGCCACAAAAAACCCTGTGGGACCCGTAATGGCCTGATAATAGACGTAAATAGAACCATCGATTGCTCAACAACTACTTTATCTTCCATTGCAATTATCTGCATAGGAAATGTGATCTGTAACCAAAAAAAGGTCTTACATTATTGACGATGCATCAAGATAGTAAATGTCATCAGCCGTGTAACGCACTTGGTGGGATCATATCCCTTGTTTACATTAAGCACGAGCAAGTGTGCACTTTGACTTACTTGTTACTCACTTGTTACTTGTATGGTATATTCCTCTATTAACCCATTACCCCTCACGTTTTATTACATGACAGCCCTTGTATCCTCGCAAAACATTTGCAGCGTAGCCCGTATAAAATCTTTCCATTTGTCGGAGCTGCATTGCCAACTTTAAACTACCATAATTTCCTTAAAAATGCTCGTATTTCAACAATCTTTTCACTAAAATACAAAGCAGCCATTTAGGCTTACCCGAGTCCCAATTTCACAAATGTTTGGAAACAAGCAACACATTTCCAATGGCCATGTTCGGATCGGATAGGACTGCGGTAAAATACCCAGCTGTGTAACTCATTTACAGGGTTAGCGTCAAATCGTGTCATTTTTCCAGGGGATTGTTTTTCCAGGGTAATTATCTTCGATAATAATTAAATTGTGGTACTGCTTGAATTGAAATAAAAAAGCTAATCAGACCTTTGTCCCAATTTAGAAAATAATTAAAAATATTTATTTGTTGACACTGACTTTTTGGAGCTCATTTTTTTTTATAAAAAACTATATCATAATAAAAAATATTAAGCTTTTAGAAACACAAATATGTATTTCTCATCAAGATTAAACCATTATTTGTCATATTGTCAAAAGTTTTCATTCTAAATGATTTAGCAATTATTTATTTCTATCTTTGTGCGAAATATGTGTTATCAACATGGCGGTGCATATGTTTGACCTGGTGGACCAAAATTGATGCAAATTATTGCTGTCAAATGAAACTTTTATATATTCTCTTAAAATAATACTTTACCTGCAAACATTAAAATAAATTATATCATATTTAAAACAATTGTTGAACATTTCACGACGATTTCCATTTTGTCATAAGCGGTTTTATCATACATATAGTAATCTAGTTTTCATCATGACATGCCATTCTTTGGCACCTGGTGCTGGTGAAGGTGTCATGGCTGATAAAAATATTTGGTCATTTTCCTTGATTTTGTGGCAAACGATGATTTTATTATTTTTTATTCAGTCCGCTCTTTTTCAAAGACTTGTGGTCAAATTCCCGGGTATTCCAAGGTTTTTGACAGGCAAACACCCTGATTTAGAAATCAGCCGGGCTCGGTTTAGGCCGATTTTAGGGTCTAGAGGGCCCAAGGCCGGTTTAAACATAGAAAATTAAACGGTTTGAGGGGTAAAGGGTTAATGTGCAAACATGGCGCCTTGCTGTCAAATGAAACTTTTATATATTCTCTTCAAATAAAAGCTAAACATTAAAATAAATTATACTTCAATAGGAATGTTTTGATCTTCTCAGACATTTTGATAACTTTTATACTTTGATCATGAATGTTTGATGTTGTTTTGGGTTTGATAATTTGCATATGATTATACCTTATGAATGCACGTTTGTAGCACCTGCCGTGACACCACACCTGTTGGAAACAAATGCTCCGGAACTGCACCTGAAAGTAGCACTTCCTGGAAGTGCCCACCTGTCTGAGGCACCTGCCTTAACTCACCTAGGTATCAAAAAACTCCCACAAAAACCCACACATGCATGAAACACCAATTAAACCATACACCTACTAGAAGCACCTGCCGTAACAATATGGTGGCTTGCAACACACTGCCATGAACGTGTGCCTACTTGTGGCACCTGTCATAAGTACCTGTTTGTAGCACTTGACAAGGTCTGCTCGATGCTCCCGATAGTCGTAGATTTTATTCGGTGGTAGGAATGCACTGAAAAGCAAACAAACACAAAATTAATACCTCATAAAATGCAAAAAGTCATTGTTAAATTCTTTCAACAGAAATTTCAACATTTTTAGATTTAACCTTCGACAATATAGCGACTTCGATAAGGTAAAGCCAAAAAAAAAAGTACAGGCTGTTTGCTTAATTTGGACAGCACTGATTTGAGGGAAGGATGCATAGCCTCAAAATATATGTGGCTTATTCAACAACATTGATTCTAACCGAGATAAGGATGATGGTATGTTATAGTGATGAGATCATCCTATCTCTGCACTTGTGGTGGCTTTGTCTGCACAAGTGAGCGTCAGCTAACGCGTGCAAAGACACCACAAGTGCAGATAGAGTGATCTCAACACTACCATTGCCCAGTGTTCTGCACAAGCACCGCCTTGGCGTCAATGACGCTAAAAAATCTTGAATGGCGCAAAAAAAATATGCAAATGGGGTCAGCTGGTGCAACCTTTGCTAGCTGTAGGCAAAAATCAATACTTTTCATTGCTTACTACTGCATATGATAAACAGACACATTATGCCAATGACCTGATTTGACCACAACTCAATGACATGCTGAGCGTTTTGCTGCACCTATTGACCTAACATGCTTAGGGGTATAGCTGTGATCTAGGGTAGGGTCAATGTTAATGACCGACATGTGGATTGGCATCCTAGGCCTAGGTTGATTTCTGTAGAATATTAATTTATACAGTTAAAAAGGCTAGAATAAAACAGTGGGAAGGTATTACTTGAATATTTAAAAGTAAAAAGCAGAGAACGATTGTCAGTCTAGTGTTGATACATTAATTATGTTATCTTTAAAATCACTGCATTCATGAAAATCTTATTTACTTGATGTTTATAACTAATCCTGTTGCTTCACTTATTTTTGTCATTTTATTTAGGTTTTGTAAATTATCCCTGATTCCCCCTTGTTTCACAGAAATTCCAACTACTTTTCACAAATCCCACCTATTTTTCAAAAGCAGTGGGGAATTTCCCCCAGACTTTCATGATTTTAGAATAGACACTGAATTCATAGAATCATGCCATACTGAACAATGTTTTCCAACCAATGACAGTAACATCATATATGTGAAGTCTGTTTATAAATTGATTGATATTTAAAACAAAAATTGATAGTACAGGTGTAAAAGTTCAATTTGCAAGAAAAGTTTTTTACTCACGTGTTTAAAGAATGTTTATGAATTTATTTGGTATTCATAGAACTCATCACACATGTAATGTTTTACATGAAAATTTGAATACAGGAAAAACTTAATTAATATTTCAAAACATTCATAGAATGACCCCAGTAAATTCTGAAATGACCCCACCATTTTTCATCACTGGGGTCATTTGTCCCCACCATATTCAATCCTGCTCAGAACACTGATTGCCTTTTTTCTCACCACTTAAACAGAATCATTTAACTTGGTTTTTAACGTGCGTGCTCCTCATGATGGGCAGACTGATGATTCAAATCTTCCCATCGTGATTTGTCAATAGGCCTGCGCATCCAGGTGGTTTGAATAATCCATGATGCTGTGATAACAATCTAGTTTGTTGTGCATAATGTATACTCATAATGCACAGATATACCAAAAAGCCCACAATTCAGATAGTCACTCAATAGAATATCCAATTTGTTTACCCAAAATTCCATGGAGACACGTTTCATAGAATGCAAAGTAAACAACGTATAACTGTGCACCCTGCATATTCTTTAAAATGCCAATCCTCTAAATAATAAACGTGCACCATATTTCTCTGAATGCCCAAACACGGACTATACGTAATGTGTTGTATGTTGTAATAATGCATTTATCATGTTAATGAGCATCGCATGTATATGTTTTTTCCATTCACAAAGTAGTGAGATCACTTCTCCAAAGTAGCGATAAACACATCTTCCACCGCTCTCAACCCCATTAGAATCGAGAATTAGCAGCAAAATATGGTAAGAATATATGTTATTACATACTGTAGTTCTATTAAAAGCTACCTATTAATATTAGTTACAACAATATTGCACATCTAAGCTCCAAAAGACCTTTCACAGCAATTTATGTTCATGCTTTGTGTCAGAGCTTATTTTTTTGTTTATGCGCCATAAACTCTACACGGTTACATACCGGCAAAGCACCTGCAAAACTAGCATAATGGCTTCCCTTCCAATAACTTTCCTACCAGAGAACAGCCTTATGGTGTGAACATTGTAAATGTTAACTAACAAATATCACTAAAGCTGTTCCAAGAAGTGAGCTGTTTTGGAAATGGCTATCCTACAAAGTTGAAGCTAAAAAAAATCTAAAATTTCTAATAAATTACATATTTTTCTAAGTTACTGAGAAAGACAAATAAAATATGGGACATTTCATTCAAAAGTAATTTCAATAATTTTTAAAATAAACGCCTGAGAAAGAATAATTGCTATGGATTAAAAGGCTGAAGAATGAAAATTGGTATCAGTACAATTATAGTAAAGGGGCAATATATTTGCCACAAAATGAAAGTGTCAATAAGACAGTTGTTTGGACCTTGGTCACTGCTTACAAAAGCAGCAAAGATAACTTTAATATCACCACAGGCTAATTATCACCCCAAGCAAAAAATGAAGTTCAAAAACCAGTTTAAAAGTACAGCACACAATGAAAGAAAATCTACCAGGTTAGTTTGGGCATATTTGACTAAATGATGTTTGTATAGTCCAAACTTTATTGATTATACAGTTGTCATTGAGATTTGGCAATGGTCTAAGGGATGATGTACATTTCGTCACGCTCTGCCTCGAGCGCTCCGCAAAAGTGAAACTGTGTCTAGAAAAAAGAGAACACTGTTCCACTTTTGCGGAGCGTGATAAAATATTATATACATCAACCCTAACACAACGGGAAGCTTCGTTCTGCACAGTCATTGTGCTGGTTACGTACTAGTTCCGCGAGCCGAGGAAGAGGACACAGTGCGTGTTGGACGGTGTCCGGCTTTTCTCCCCAACAAACGACGGCTCAATGATCTGAAAACAAAAAAGTCAATCATGTTGATGGTTACTGGTTTTAGGTGATAACATTTCAAATATGTACAACCGTTCATTAGTCAGGAGGAATTGTAGGTATACCTGGAAAGTTTCTAGACTTTTTTTTATTGATGGATTTTGGTTCATATGAGTCTACAGACAAGTATTAAAGAGGGTGTGCAAAATTTAAGCCAAGGGCCCATCTCCATGTAAAAGCCCACCACCAACATTTCTACCACATCACAATCTAGATCATTGAAACTTCAATTGTTGTTCATATATTCATTAATTCATAAATGGACAATTTTTCAGCCTAAAAGCCCCGATCTGCTTTAATTGTTATTACTTGTATACAGCTGCTTTTATAGTATTTTTGAGAATTTCTCTTTAAATGCAGATCGGCTTAAATTTGCAGACACTAATCACACTAGAAAGGTATTCAAAAAATGGTAAACTGCATGCTAATAAGGCTCTGTGCCAAAAGAAAACGATAGAGGTGAGATGTTTGAACAAAGTAGATCAATATCTGATAAACAAAGAAGCAACAAGTTGAGTTTTACCTCAACAATCAAAGTATTGTCTGTCCTCACTGTTAGGATGTTTTGTCATCGTGACCTCCTCAAATGCACTTGCTGTGTATAGTTTCTATCAATTATTGATGCTGAGCGTTTGCACAAGTAATGGTCTTCTCATGTTTTTATCATGAATTAAAATTGTCAATTATCTCCAAAAGTGTTACATGTGTACTTGAAAGCAATTTTGTAAGTAAACTTTTTAAACCCTCCCCTCCCAGCGGTCAATTTGTAAATGTTGCATGAAAATTGAGTAAGAAAGTATTTCTTGGACTTTCTCATACAGCCCTATGTACTAAAATGCCTACTTTAGTGTAGTTTTGTTGGAAATTCGTCACAAGTTTGTTCTTACGAGTTGCTGCTGCATTTGCTCTATTTATCTCTCATTATTTATTCATGAGCTAAATACATATTAGCACAATGTGTATAACGTGTGAACAAATACGTACAGAGCACTGTGGTGCACAGGGTCCGTGACCTAACGTGAATATTGACAGAGCAGTTACCAAGTTATGTATTTGTACTGTGCAGGGCTTAATGCTAGCTAGTGCCCTGGTGTCGTGGGCACATAAAATCTAAGTCAGGGCACTTAAATGCAAGTTATCATATTTTAGCCAAACTCAACCATCATATCCACAATGTTAGTATTCCCTATGGTGAAACATACTTTGTATAAATGAAGTTTTCATGTTGATCTGATAGTTGAACTACCGGTATTTTTTGTTTTATTTTCTTTTTTTATTTTGCCGTCTGCCGTTTAACTAAATAATTTCAGGGTACATAAAAATGAGATCAGGGCACATGAATTTGAATAAAAAATTAGTGTTAAGCCCTGCTGTGTTGATGTACCGTATACGACCATCCAAGCGCCCTTCTCTGTGAAACAGCCCTCCCCCTCTTTTTCCTAAATGTCAATTCGAATTTTGTAGTAACAGCACTCCCGTGTAACAGCCCACCTGCCCCCACATTTTGAGAAAATTTCAATTTAACAGCCCCGGGGCCCGGGGGCTTGGATGGTCATTTATGGTATATCATGTTAAGATTTTGGTATATTATTCCTTTATATTTTTCACAATAGAAAAGAAGGTAATTGTGCCTTTGGTCACATTCAAACTGACAACCGCATGGGCCATGGCACCAAATCACTGATCAGATCAATTTTATCATGTATAAAATCATCATTCTCTTCCTCATCCATTATATGATGGATAAATGTTAAGTCAATCAGTTTGCACATGCGCCTTCAGCGTATGATAAGTTTTCACCTACACCCACCCTGCACGTTTAATGTGAAACCCACAACCATGCCAGCAGTCACTTTGAGCCTTATATTGAAGCCTATGCCCAAGCCCGTACAAGTCCGTTTAACAAAAGTCAATATATTATTACAAATGTTTACATTGAGGTTGAAACATAGGACATTTACGTGAATGAACCCCAGTGTTACAATACCAATAAGTTATGTGAGGGAACAAGGAACATGTTCCGCATGAAATTTCTGTAAAGGAAACATGTATGCCTACGATCTTGTGTGAATAGTTGGAATGCAGATAGAGATGAATTGTATCTATAAAGCTGATCATATTTCTGATTCAAAATTAGTATAATCATAGACTTCTACATGTACTAAACCTTTTTATCCTTCATGATACCAGCACACGAAAAACTTGTTAAACTGGTGATTTGTCAACACGTGGCAATATGATGGTTAACTGAAGAGATACACATGTATATTACTGTAATCTGTACAAAACCAAAATACCAGAAAATTGTAACAAGTATAAGATGCAGGTTTCTTTGCTGGTTCTGTTCCGTGTTTTTTAGCCCTCAAAGAGCAAAGAGAAACACATATATAAAGAGCAAACGATGAAACATTTTTTTAGGATTAAAACCCACACCCACACCCTCAGTAAAAGTGACAACTTAGCCAGCATCCAGCAAATTTGCTGCTTACATGGCACGCCCAGGGCTCTGGCTTGTATAAAGAAAGTGAACAGTAAAATTTACTTTAGCATCAATAACTAAAAACTTATATAATTGAAAATATTTTTTTAATTCATTATCATATCTAAGTGTTTTGTCCAAACAACTCATCACATACCGTTATAACAAAAAGCAATGATAATCAATGTATTCACACCAAGAAACAAACAGACGATAATGATTGTTTTTTCTTCATTTGATTGATTGAGAAGAGTTTCGCTCACTCGATGGTTTTACTGAATTATATGGGCCTTATTGAGCTGGAAATAATTTTACCTGAGCACATTTTCAATGGTTAAGATTCGACACCTTTATGACTTAATTAATATTTCTCATTAAAAAGCTCACTTGTTTCCGCCTGTTTTATGCCTGTTCACATAAGCACTTGTGCAGTTAGTTCTCTGTTAAGATTGCTTCGATGAATGTTTGCCAAATGATATATATCATACTGCCTTTGGGCAAACATGTATGGCAGGCTTTGGAAGCAATCTTCACCCACAATATGCCGATTTCATGTGTAATTAGAAATTGGTCTACACGAATCTATTACACTGTCTGTAGAGCAACTGATCCAATTATGGGCACATCCTACATAGGGTTCATTACTACGTATATCTCCATGGGAACGCACACGTTTGACGTAATAACAGAAGTCAGAGATGATGATCAGGAGATTAATTGGCTACATGTTTACTTAGTGGAAATATGAATATTAGTAACTATAATTCAGGCAAGCTGGTAAGTGGTGTTATGAGCAGGGAGACATTTTTCAATAGTCACAACTGCACCTCATGACCTGCCCATAACTAGAGCAATGTTTTAAACATCGAACGTAAACAGGTGGAAATGATCATCAAAACAAAAATTAGAAATTATAGTACTTATTTGACGAAAATAGTACTCTAGTATCGTGAAATGACAGAACATTGATTATATTTTGATAATCTGGTAAAATATATCATATATTTCTATTATTTATGAACAAAATTACACGTGAATCGCGATACGTCGTAAACTGCCCATAACTGAAACACTTGCTCTACATATTTCTAGTGTTTCAATCTCTTCTTGGGCCAAATTGCCTATTTCAAGTAGAGCAACTTCAGAGTTAGACTTGCATCGCGGACAAAATCAAGAACAATTTTCTTGATTAAGCATTGTAAATTTGCGTGTCTGACGTGACTCAATCTAAAATTTCCTTAACGTATGATTAGGTTAGGCCTTCAGAAATGTTCCAAATAACTTGTGAATTAAATAATAAGCCCAAATAGATGAAAGGAATTAATGATAATCGTATCGGATTTAATGACAAATTATAGGGAAACAATAACTGACCTGCCCTGGCCATGGATCATACCCACTTAGCTTGCCCCTGAAAATAAAATAGTAAATACAGTGTCTTTAATCAATAACTTCAAGTAATGAAACCAAATAACAGAATTTATTACAGTAATTGCGTTTTTTGTTAATTTTGATAAGATTTTGATAATTTCAAGTAGATCTAGACAGTTTCGAAACTAATTAATATGGTGATAGATGCGCTTGTCAACCAAGAGACACGCGTTTTCAAACCGACGTCTTTGTAATTTAGCAACGCAAGTCGGTTTGGTTTCAATATATCATCTGTGACATCAAATAAATTTTCAAGGCATTTGCCATAACTTTAACCCTTTACCCCTCAAAACGGCCTAAACCGTCCTTGGGCCCTCTCCCTCAAATAGGCCGGCTGATTTCCCGTTTGGGTGTCAAAAGCTTCGTTATACAAGTCATTCGTTTGGGGTACAGCAGCGGTGCCATCGTGATTAAAACTAGATAACTATTTGTAAAACCGTATGAGAAATCGTCGTGCATAATTTATTTTAATGTTTATCTTTTATTTTAAGAGAATATACAAAAGTTTCATTTGACAGCATTAATTTGCACTTCGAAATGGCGCCATGCTTGCCACATCGCACCAAATGCAAAAACACCAATGTTTGATCGCGTTGTAGACCTAGTCATAATGGTTCAATCTTGATGAGAAATACATATTCGTGTTTCTAACAACTTAAGCTTTAATATGATATATAAATGAGTTCCAAAAACACCCGATAAATATTTTTAATTATTTTCTAAATTACTGTGATTTATTTATTCGAAACTATGCTGCAAATACGGGTATTATACCGCAGTCCTAAACGATCCGAACATGGCCATTGGAAATGTGATGCTTTGTTTCAAAACATTTGTGAAATTGGGAATGGGGTAAGCCAAAATGTTTGCTTTTTATTTTGGTGAAAAGATGGTTGAAATACGAGCATTTTTAAGGAAATTATGATAGTTTAAAGATGGCAATGCAGCTCCGACGAATGGAAAGATTTTATACGCGCTACACTGCAAATATTATTTGCAAGGATACAAGGCCTGTGATGTAATAAAACGTGAGAGGTAATGGGTTTAAATAGCAAGTGGTAGACCGGACCGGTGTCATTCCAACTCGTGTTTTCAAAAAATAACATGCTTATGAGTATGTTTTTTCGTGGTATGCCAGTTTGAACAAACAAGTGTCAGAATGACGGCACCCATATTCAGCACTTTTCATACTGTATACAAGATGACGTGTTAGATCACTGCACAACCACTTCGTACATTTAATGTTTAAACCACCGTGGTACAGCTATTAATGAACCTACAATAGTTTGATGTGTCAAAATAAAGCTACTTATAACTTATATTGTCACATGATAAACACAATTGTTATGATTCATTAAAATTATATGATCTATGGTGTAATTTGTTATGGCATAACGTATGTACACCCATTTTGTGCGTGGCCATAATAGGGGATTTGAACATGTTTATTAACATTCTAAAGATCTTACTAGAAATTTTATTGTACACTTTGGCACCGTGAAAACAATCATTTTTCATAGTAGTAATATTATGTGATATTTGTTTGGAGCCTAATGATTTTAATTAAATAACACACGAAGTGGGTGTGTAATGTGTACACGAACTGGTAAAAGGCTCCAGTGTACGTCTTAATTAATAAAATTTATTTGTTATTGATATTGGTTAAAAATATTTGCAATCTTTTTTACTGCTTACGTTGAAAAAAATCTGAAATAAATTGCATTATCAATGACTTCGTTGTGGTTACCAACAGTGCCACCTATAAATTACAAAACATATCAATATTTGGTGGCAATTTCTCAAGATGAAGATGGTTATAAATATGCTGCATTGCAATAATTACTTCCTAAAATGGATCATTTGCAAAAAATACATTAATACAATTACTACAGATAATTAGGTAGACCTATATAAAATGCAATAAATGATGGCAAAGTACAAAGACCATCAGTTTGATACAGTGGTCCATAGCTAACTAGGAATAATTAATAACAATGAAATATAAAATAGCAAACAATGTTGAATAGTTATGAACTATACACTTTCTAACAAAGTATAAACACATTATGGCACATCAAAATTAAGATATAACAGATTCATCCAATGTAATCTAATTCTAGACTGCCATCTAATATCGGATGATAGCACCGATTGGAGGATTACATTTTCAGATCTATCAACTCTGTTCATAAATTTAAAAACTAAATTTCTAATGATAGCTTGACAACTACTGACATTATTTATAGCCAACATACCACTAGCACTACATCTTTTAGGAAGGTTCATAAACATTCTAAATGCATTATTATAAGCAACATATAATTTCTTAATTGTAACATCTTTATAGCACCACCATAATTGGCTTGTGTACAGTGAGGAAAAATATGTGCGAAATAAGTTAATTTTAACAGTATCAGAACACATAAAAAAAATTTCTTGCTAGTGTATTGCCTTGTGCATACAACTGTCTACACTGTCTAAGTATATCTTGGTCATCCATACCATCATCAGTAATGATATGTCCTAGATATTTAACCTTATTCACAATATTGATACTTTCTCCTTTTATACTAAAAGGGAGCGAATGATACATTTTTTGTGTATAAACTTCTACATATCAAAATAGCACTTTTCTTTGGATTGTATTTAATGTCCTGTTCAGTCCCATATAGTTCACATATGTGCAATAATTCTCGCATGCCTTTAGCAGAAGGGGCTACAAGCACAAGGTCATCAGCATACATCAAATGATTTACATTTCGTGAGCTAGTAATACACCCATATCTAGACATATTTAATTTGTCACTTAGACCATCCATATAGACATTGAATAAATAAGGTGAAAGTATTCCTCCTTGCCGTACACCATTTGTAACTCTAAATGGTTCAGACATTTCGCCTGCCCATTTCACAAACATAGTTTGATGCTCATACCAAAACATTAATATTCGAATAACATACATAGGAACTCCCCTATTCCTTAGTTTCTGAAACAATATAGAGTGATTAACTCTGTCAAACGCTTTAGATGCATCGAGAAAGCACATAAATATAGTGCCATTCAGTTTCCTATAGCAATCAACAATTTCTTTCAAAGAATAAATACACATATCTGTTCCCAACTTGGGTTTAAAACCAAATTGGTTACAGTTAGTAGTAAGTGCATCACCAAGTCTATCGAGCAAAAGAAGTTCAACAATTTTTGACATAATGCTAGCTAAAGCTATTGGTCTATAATTGTCTTTTGCATTAATTTTACCATTCTTGTCTTTAATGATAGGAACTAGTACAACTGATAGCATGTTACTTGGTAATACACCATGTACAAATAAACCTTGAATACAGCATGACAATAATGGTAATAATCTGTTGCTGCAGTATTTAAGATGTTCAGCATAAATACCATCCAAGCCACATGATTTGTTATTGACAAGCTTATTGACAGCACACGAAATGTCCTCAATTGTTACTTGTATAACATCATCAGCAGCAGCAGCACCTCCACATTTAAAAACATAACTACTTTTCAAACAGTTGAATATTGATTCAAAGTGATTTTTCCATAAATCTACAATTTTTTCTTTTTCCATTCACACCATCAATAGTATCAGGGATTGTCATCCTTACATTATTGATTTTCTTCACATCGTTCCAGAAATTCTTAGCATTGTCTGCCATGTTTTTAGCAAGCGAGTTAGAGAAAATATACTGGAGAAGGATTCTGGAATATTTGAGGTGCTTCATGTGTCACGTATTACACCGTACGTCAACACATTTGTTGACATATAGTAGTATATAGGTTTGGCATTTCGAGGGCTTAAGTTGGACAGCCCCGTAGCAACCGACGCAATATGATGATGTGTTCCATGATCTTTGAACAAACATATCGAGAAACATATTAGGGATATGAGTCGGTTGTTTCGTAAATTGTACCCTCCCACTTTTTTTTAGGGCAAGCGCAATATTTGCTTATTTTTTCGACTCGAATGGTAAGCAGCCAAATCTTAGGGATCGAGCTTAATTATTTGTACAGGGGGGGACAGTCATTTGGTATTGACGAGATAAGAAAATTAACGCCCTCCCTAGCTCTCTATGTTGAAATTGAATGCCCTCTCCATCTGAACATTAAGAAACTGAGCGCCCCCCCCTCCCCCAAACCGGATAAATATGACCAATAACATAGTTTCTTATTATAAAGTATGATATTGAACAGATTCCCGGAAAACTGTTTAAAATGTATTGCAATGAATAATTCACTGTCAAAGGTCAATGAATACATATTTATCAATCTACTAAGTATTTGACTTGTTGACATTACAATACAGTTAAATCCACAAACATGCATTTTGCAGGAATGCATCAATTCACGACAAAAGTGCATAAAATATTACCTTTTCTGTTTGAGAATTGATTGCCTCCCTCTCACTTTGAATTAAAATTGAGCGCCCCCCTTCAGTGACCAAAGAAATTTGAGTGCCCCCCCCCCCAACACATACACCAAATCACTGCTTCCCCCCACCCCCCACCCCTGTACAATTAATAAGCTCACTCCCTTAGTGTCTGGTTGAAGATAGAATATAGATTGGAACCAATTTCAATAGTTATGTATTTTGAGCTAGATTCCCGAAGTAGTATATAAGGGGATATCTGGACTGTGTTCTGTGGACTAGGTGTGCATGATAGTATCCCAGCCAGTGCTAGATGACATGTCTGGTTCTGGTTCTGATTCATTAATTCACAAATAAGCCAGCCCCAGTTATGGGGACTGGCCTTCTCTGATGAGGCATTACGTGAATGATGGAGGGTGCATGTTCTGCCTATGGGCTGAGGATCGTTCACAAATGACTTCACCTCTTTTTTTGTCTTTCCCCCGCCCCACCACCCTCGACATGGTTTCACGATGACATTTAACATTAATTTAACTGTGCCATTTTATAAATACATTTGAATATATATGTCCATAATTTAAACATTATTTTACAACTGTATTTAGGATACAAAGCAAACATGGCAAAGTGATTTCAACTGGTAGATATATCACAACTCACTTAACATGTCAGAAACTAAGTTCAAATACTGTTAAATACCTAAAACTTTCTTTTTCAAAAGCTGACTTCACCCAAGTGCTAGACCCCCCCCCCCCTGTCAATATTTGTCATGTTTAGCTACCCCCCCCCCCAACCCCCAACCCCTGCCGGGTGACGTCATTTGTGAACGATCCCTTGGAAGATAGCCAACTCTTAAAAGTTGTAATAGAGTCGGCCTGCCCATTTCCCCGGTTTTGATATATAGTTTCCAATGAGTCAATTTCTTCCTTAACAGATGGGTCTAACCTAACCGACTATTTATTAATCCTCATATGTATTTTGCCAATACCAAAATAATAAATAATCTTTTCTTTGTCTTGGTTAAATCTTGTCATGATAATGACATTTGCTTATTGCTGTTTCTATTTTTTGTTTTCCCACTGATATAAAACAAAAAATATGTTTCATACATTATTGACGAAAATATTCTTCAACAACATCACTAGAACTCGCGCGTGCGCACTAGATATATTTAAGTTTTGAAAATAAGCGCGATTGTTTTCAAAAGGATAAAAAGTTACAAAAATGTGATAATATCTGTTTAAACAGCATGTACACACAATCAAAATGTTTTGTATAAGAGGATATGTTAACTAGAATAAGGTAATGAACTATTTCATATGTCTAATGACTAGATTGCAGTGTTAATGATGGTTGCCTCCTGTTGTCTGATAAAACAACCTGTCATGACATGTCAAGTGCAAAAGATCTATATGTAATGTAAAGTTGACATTTATGGAGGAGCCTATATTGTTATTGTTTGGGTTATATTGTGAGTAGTTAGCACTTTTATCTTTCCTGACCGAAATTATAGTGCTCAATTTGAATATGTGTAGTATTTCTTTTGAAGACCTCAATGATCTTCACATTGTAAAAGGCATTGGATTTGTAGCCAAGTGCAGTATCTGTCAGTATCTATAACTTTATTGACAGTGTCTTAAATGTGATTTAGCATGTCAATGGTATGATCTGTTCTATGCAAGACTTGGGTTGGTATGTTAGTGCTAAAGTTGCTAACCTATTTTTCTGATATATTTTGAATGAACATTATTTAAAGTTCATTCAAACGGAAAATATAACAAGAATGGATTTATAACTTAATTGTCTAACTGTAGAATTATTTATAGGGATATTTAATATACTTGTGGCAATCATTATATTTAATAATCTTTGAAATAAGCAGTATATGAAAAATCCAAAACTAATATATTCCATTTTATTTAGTGTGAATCCATTGAATTGAGCGTGGGTATTTTCATTTTAGAAATGGCTTCTAGGTATGGAAATAATTCAGACAGAGTTATTTCTGTTGGATCCAATTCTATAAGATCTGCAGTAAAGGAAGGGTAAGATTTAATTCTGTAAAAACAGTTACTTTTTGTAGTAGACTGATAGTAAAGCAGCTATTTAAAATTCTTTTCTGAAGTTGGTGTCACTAAGCGTAGTAAGAATTTCTTGGTTTAACAATGGAAGCACTGAGTGCTGAAAACAACAATCATAATCTCTCCTCTATTATCTTCAAAATCTTCCATTGTGAATGAAACATTTATTTACTCATGTCACGCTAAATTACTTATATGATGTATCAATTATGTTCAAAACTAGTTTTGCAAGAATATACACAATTTTTATTTTACAAATATTCATATTGTTATTATTGTACATATACCTCATAAAATACATTTCGGAAATCTTCCGATGTCATTCATTCAGAGATGGCAGTCGGGTGGTTCCTCTGTCATTTCCGGCCACCAAGTCTATTCTCTGGGATCACAGAGAAATTGGCCCTCCTGTCTTCCTACATCTCAATCAATTCAGGTGTGTATGCTAAACATGGATCCTATCAACATGTATTGATTTTGTATTGACAGACATGCAAACAAGCTGCTGTTGACTTGGGTGTTTACTTATGTCTTTCTGACATTTTCAGGAACCCAGTGCTTGTTCTGGAAGAAAAGTCATTGAGAATTGCTCATAGATTTGCAGAAGAATGTCCATCAGACACTTACACCTGTCATCTTACAGGATCATTAGATGTGTATCCAGGTAATTACTGCTATTATTAAATTTTCTGATAAGATTTATTATGATAAGCTACTGAGTACAACAATGTACAAATTTGCTGTTAATTAAAGTCTTGGATTTATTACTTACGATAAGATCTTTATGAATTTATTTGCGTGATTCCATATTAATTTGATGGTACCACCGAACCTTTCATGCTTTTCAAGGCCTTGAAATGATTCCTGATTACGTTTTTTAAGATTAATGGAGTGGATACTGTGCAAGGAAAGGGATCCAATGGTCTATCTTTCATAGGCCTTTAGAAATGTAATAGATCTTTGTTCACATATGTTAAATGTCTAGTATATATTATTTATTGCAGGCTTTATTAAACTATGTGAGTTATATCTACGAAGGGAACATTATATTACTCTATCATGTAGCAAATGACTAATTATTTTCATACCAGATGGAGAAGGTGTGTGCTTGAGAATAGAACAGTTCAACGCAGCAAGCGACTGGAAAGATAAGTCGTTATTACCCGGTGATCTACTCGTACCATGTTTGGTAATTGCTTTTATTCACAACTATGAATGTAGCCATATTACATCTGAATTCTGCAATATCATTACTGAACATGTTAAAGTTCATATATAGGTGTGTGTTGTTTTTTATTTTTTTCATATTACGTTTGATCGAGCAAGCATTTGAATCTTTAAAAAAATGCCCAATGGCATGTTCTCAAAATGAAAATTCACTTAAACTTTTATTGATTTATTTTCTCTCACCAAAGTTGATGTACGATGTGTGAATGAGATAAAAAATAATTTTATTGTACTTCTCTGAATATAGATAATTAACTAAAGTTTGTCATTTCAGGTGAAGAAAAATAATGCTAAGCCAACACCAACTGTTCAAGATTTCACTCAGTCTATTCAGGTTTGTTTCATCTTTGCTTTAGTAATTTCTGTGCGTCTTTATGGCTAAATATTTTACCAAGGAGAGACTAAGCCAAAAACTAGAAAATTGTGCTTGTACTGTAGTATAGAGTTCAGCCTAAAATTAACCGAATTTATAATGTATGTCTGACTCACCCTCAATGTGTCCTGGGTAAAGTTTTAAGCTTATTTTCAATTGTGTTTGAGGCTTTGTTTTTATATATCAATGACTGCCATGTGATTTAACAGTTACTTGTGGTTTTTGTAGTCGTTGTATGAGCGTTGTAGAAGCAAGAGCAAGGTGGACCTGTCACAGTTTGTCGCCCTGCGTGCGTACTGTAGCTATCATGGAACTAGTCAGAACTTCGTCTTTCACATCGACTTCAATCTGGTGACGATATCCACCAGATTTCGGATGGTTCCGGTGAACATGGTGCCGATTGTTCCCACAGCGCTGTCCAAAAACCTGTCAGGGCCTCTCAGCATTTCGGAAGCCCAGGGAGAAGCTAAATCAGGGTATGATATCCTCTTTTTCTTTTGACACTTATGTAGCCAGTTCACAGCTAATTAACTGTTGAGTGAAGTAGTAAATGGCGCTACTATTGCAAAGTAGAATAAGCCTAAGATAAGCTCAATTTACCCAGATGGAATGATGGATGGACCTTAATGCTGTGAGGGTCGATTCACACTTAAATTGTGATAGATTTTGTTGAATTTTAAGCTTTATATTATTGTTTGCTCGACTTGTATGTATATGTGACTGATAATGATTTGTGTTTATACTTAGGTACCTCACTATGGACCAAACGAGAAAACTCCTGCTGATATTAGAATCCGACCCCAAAGTTACTACACTGGCCTTGGTTGGCATGTAAGTTTCCTCATTTTAATTCTTTCCACCATTACATTTTATTTAAATCTTGTGGTTTACTTTCTTTGAACATTCAAAATAACGTTGTTTTCTAGAGCATCTGTAATGTACTCCATTACTTCGCCTACTGTCTACATGTCCCCAAATCATAGTGTGGAGTAATCAATAAAAGCTGGGAACTGTTGAATCAGCAACATATTAAGATTTTAGTGCAATATTCAATTGTGTGCTGTTCCAGCTGGATCAGCGGTGTGACCAATATCCACGATCCGTTTGTCTGGGCCAGCTGTCTCCGCTATGTGCACAACACAAGCCTCAACGAACGGTACGAGTCTAATTTTAGAGCAATGGCAAAATGCTGCCTGTTCTCTTCAAATATTTACTAATAAACTACTGGATTCTTGCATTTTTTGCTTTTTTTTACTCAAATGATGTGTTTGTCATAATTGTATGATATCAGTTGAGTACAGTCACTCTTTGTGGTTATACCATCACAATTTTCCCAACATCTGTCAAAAGCCAATTAATAAACAGATGATGACTCACTTTTTTGATAGAAACGTGTTAGGGAAATAATTATTTTATGATTCTGTTCCAGGGTGTGCCTGCCTCCCGAGCCGTTTCTCGTCGTGTTGTTTTCGCCGCTCCAGTCCAAACCCATGTTTTTTCAGTGCAACACGGTCAGTGGCAAGCTGGACATGGGCTTCCGGCTGAGCTCGTGTCACGACGTCATACAGCTACCAAAGGTACGCTTCTTTTTCATTTTGTTATATCTTTACTTTTTATTATTCTATGCATACCGTATACACCCTTCCAGTTAGGTTGACAAGTAGTGAATTCAATGCGTGGGTTTTCACATAAATGCTTATTTACGTTGACATTTCTATGATCTGGAATTTTATATGGTCCAAATTTGGTGATAGGCCAATACACAGGGTTGGACCGATGGAGGATTATATATAGTATTTGTGTATGTCTGCAAGAAGTGAAAAATATCTGTTTTGTTTCAATATTTTGTGTTGAAATCAGCACAGTAATATTCCCTCATTATTAAGTGTTGAGCTTTGGATCAATGAATTCATTCAACTCTATGTGCAAATTGTGTGTGGAGGATCAGTGTTTGAACCACAGTTAATGTGCAAACAAGGATTAGTGATTGTCTTCAGTCTTTTAGAGTTTTCTTTCTTAATGCAAATGAGGGGATTTTTTATTGATTTTATACATTTTGGATTAATGGGCAGTTTTATTTATCTCTTACATAATCGTTACATAATAGTTTGTCAAGTATATGCAGAGACCCCTCTAATGATGATTGTCTTGTTGATTGTCACATTCGTTAAATTTCAATGAAAATAAACAAAACATTTGGATGTTTTGGTTTACCTAAAAACAATCAATAAAGAACAAATTTGATGGTTTATTATTGTTTAAAAAGTGCAAAGTCAAGGGATGAACAAATCTGATAACTCTTAACTGAGGACCATAAAAATACAATTTTGTAAGAGGTTTATAGAATTGTCATTGACCTTTGATTGAATTCAATGATTTCTGAACCATTAAATGTACATGTATTCACCTATGCACCATACAAACTCTTTTTCTCAACAATTTTATTGTGCGGTCAGAACACAACAGCCAATGGGGTGTGATTTCCCATTCTATCCTTGAAGGTCCAGCACAAATGTTTTATACACGTTAAGTACAGCACTGTATGCATATGTTGTATATACCCAGCCTAGGAGTTTATTCAACACTCAATGGTCTATTGATACTATTCAGTCCAATTTTGCTATTAGTTGGTCTCAATGTTGAATAAATTTATATAAACTTTGGTCAGACGGCATTTGAATTTGGAACAAATCTGTTTGATTGAATTTCTCAAAACACATTCTTATCAGTCAGTCTTCGACGTTTTATATCCGTCTGGGACTTTGCTATGGAAGGAATACAGATAAATTTGATTTGAGAGGATTTTTTGTAAATATTACATAAAATGAAATACATGTAACTGAATAACTAAAACTGATAGTTTTCAAACTCTTACTAAAGTGTGGAAATAAATCTTTCAAACATTTTTTATTTGATAATCGTGAAAATTACAAACATAATTATTGAATCTGGGATGGATCAGTGATAGATATTGGCACCATTTAATTGGCTAATTATAATTTTTTCCCACGTTGATATCATGTTTGAACCTGAGAATGAGTTATTTGTTACAGAACTGTCTGGGTCGCGCACAGAGTCCACTTGAGCTAGAACTGGTTTCCGTCGAGGGTGGGGGAGAGAAACTGGAGTTGTTTGAGGCTGCCCTAGAAAACAACAAGCAGATGATGTAAGAATTGAAAATTCAAAGTTTTTATGACACCCCATACGGAAATATTTTGCTCTATCTTTTACTGACCTAGTGTGAAATTCAAGCAGTTATATTCTGTTATAAAGGCACATGGGTCGTCATATGCATGATAAAATTTTAGGATATTTTTAAGTATATTATTGCTTTCCCAAAAAAGTTACAAACATTTCTCATATGAAAGTGGAGTTTGGTTTTCTGTTCATCCCACAGCTCTCAAGAATTAAAATTACACGTTCAAGCTATTGATGCCCATCTATATGGCTAGAATTTAACTGAATATATCCTTTATAACATTCATAATTTTCATCTGGCAAACTACTTGTTTTTTATTGCCTTGTGCAGTCATTTTCGATCCATTCAATTTTAGCTGCAGGGCCACGTATTGGAGAAAAATCATACTTGTCCATAGGATGGGTATCCTGAAAAATATACCCGTCCTAACCAAGATTTAAAAGTCCAAATCAACAAATTCCATGTAAATGCAATTGAAACTAATCCCGGGTGTGACTGAGAATACTCGTCCATAGGACAAGTAATTCAAACTTTTACCCGTCCAGACCCCGTCTCAGACGATAGGACAGGTACTTATCCAGAGCCCTGAGCTGAAAATCTTGAGTGTCAATCTTTAACCCGTCGTCGTTTCCAGTGTGTCCCCTGCACCGCCGCCGCGACCCCCGGTTGACTCCTGTTACCATGACGAGGATGATGACATCACACCACGGACGCTACCGACGCCGCACCTCACCAAGGCGCACGCGGCGGCGCCGGCCGTGCCGGAGGTGTCGCTCATCTGGGACGAGGAGCCGGCAACGCAGCACCCACCCCCGCCCCGCCCCGGGGAGACACACCACAGGCACCCACCGCGGGGGTATGGTGGCGGAGACCAGTGGTACTCCAGGGGCCAACACCCGCAGTATCCAGGTATGTGGCAGTGTTACTGTTAACTGTCTTTCTGCGTACAGTAGAACCTCCAATTAAGATCACATCTATATTGAGACCACCTCTGTTAGTAAGACCACTTTTCACGATCCCAAACCTTAATAAAGCTATCAAAATGAACCTCTGTATAGACACCACCTCTATATTGAGACCACATCACACTGGTCCCCATAGGTGGTCATAATGGAGAGGTTCTACTGTATTTTCATTGAATTCATGTTGCTGTGTACTGTTATGTCTAGTTTTGGTTAACACTGGATCTTAATCAAATAACTTGTGGTTTCATTTTATAAGCATTGATAAGTGTTTTAGTCTTGGTCTTCATACATCAGTTTTTCAATGTATCGTAACATTTGATAAAAATCTCTTCTTGTAAATTTTTGGCAGTACCATATTTCTACACAAGTCAAACATAAGAAACCAATAGTCAAATTGCCATGTTTTTTTTTCTTACTTCTAATTTCTAGACCTGCTTTCTGAAACTTACCAACTTTTTATGTTGCTTGACCTCTGTTTTTTCAGGCAGTGTCCATTCGCACCGTCCACCCAGAAACGACCCCCACACAGACCTACACAGACACTACAGCGCCCCGGGGGACCTGACCCACCTCTACGCCTCCCCACACCCAGGGGATGGAGCCTGGACCACCCCACAATATCACAAACAAGCTCCCCGGACGAACGCTCACTATTCCAATGGTTACGAGTCTGCGGACTATAGCCGGGATCCTAGTAACAATCAACATCAACACGAGTTTGATAGCCACGACAGAGCTAGCAGACACCACCCACCCACGCGGAGACCGTATATGGATAATTACAATGATAACCACGCGGATATGAACTATTCACCGGCGTATTCTTCGCGTCCCATGACATTCCACCCGGCAGCCAATAGACATGTGACCACCACAGCACCTCACAATCAGCATCAGTCGCCAAAGCTCGCGTCCGCTCTTCCCCCGACACAGCAAAATCGCCACCCGGCCCACCAGTCGCTGAGACCGACACGGCCATTGGTGGCACCGCGCAGTGACACGATGCATCCTCCAGTGACCGCGTCCACGCCACACATCAGTCCCATCCAGGCGCCCCCCCAGGGGCCGAGGCAGCCGTCCCCCCGCGGGGCACCACACACCTCACCCCCCCAGCAGTATCATCACAGCCACCGGTCACCGCCGCAACAGCTGACCCCGGCAGACGCTGTGATGGTCACTACCGGTCAGTCGCCGGTCAGCTGCAGCAGTCAGCAGGACTCTGGCTTCCACCACATGACAGGCGCGACCGACTTGCTCAATGAGAGCTGCGCGTCGTCAGCGTCACAGGTGAGTGAACCGGGTGGGTGGGGGGTGGGGTGGGGGGATGAGAAGCTTTGTGTGAAGTGAGAAAGTGCTACTAGCACTCCTGAAAAGAAAAAAAAATTGAGTGAATTCTTCTCATCTTGATCCTGTTATGGGCTGGGTCTTTCTTTTCTTGTTTTTTTTATTTTTATTTTTTTTTTTATTTTTTCAATTTGATTTCCTTCTTGCTAGACCATTTCTGGTACTAAAACCTGGTACAAGTCAATAATTCTGACTATCTGACTATTATACTGTTTAATTATGCGATTGCAAAGTTATAAATGCGTGCAGGTTACAAGCTGGCTCCAAACTTCCTACTATTCAGCATTATTGTCATACTTTTAAAACTTGTCCTTTAACCCATTGTTACCGGGATGTCCCTTGAGGGACAATTTTACGTCTTTTGCATATGTCCCTGTTATGGGGTGTTACTTTTCTCCGTGTTTTTTTTATAAACAGTGATCTCATGCTCCCGGGTTTTTTAGTGACAACAAAAACGCCATTTGTTTTTTTTGTGGAAGTGAAGCAGGGTTTTGAAAATATTAATGCATCATTTGTAAGAATATATATTGCTGAAACCGTGATTTACAATGCGAAATTCAAGCTCAAAATATTCTAATTTAGACGAAAAATATTACCCCAACGTGTCGTATACCATCTTAAATGGGAAACCCCGTTCTCTTCAGTTCAGATTGAGGCGATTATTGTTTTCGATTACGTCACTAGGAAATACTTCTCAATATTCCTGCTTCTAAATATTAATAATAATACTCAGTCTCAAGCACATCGTGCGTTGTCACCTTAAACCCGCATTTTCTCTGTTTTGATAACGGCTAATGGAGCAGCTACTCTTAATCGCATCACGCTATTATCGGTGTTGAGATATAATGGCATGTGATAAAGGCTAATTTTCCTATTGAAAATGGCGCAGTAGTTAAATTGCTTGAAGGTAAGATAATTTTTGAAACGAATGGATTATCATCGTCACATTAACATACCCATCATAAGTTCACGTGTCGGATCAATTGTAAACCGATTGTGAAGTCATAGACGAAAGGATATTTCTCAAATCACACGCATTGTTTCATAATTCGTCTTTCTAAAGTGTATCTTGAACCTGTCATTTTTAATCGAGGCCGGCAACAGCCTCATGTTTGGAAGATATTCTAGACAAATATAGCCATATTCCTATTACTGGGTCGTAAAAATAATAAACTATAATTCTGAATACACGTGTACAATTTATGTAAAAAAAATAAGCATATATGGAGGCCCCAGAGAAGTCATTGTCTTGGACGTAAAGCTGTCAAATGGCACTGTTCCCTAGTGTTTACATTACATGTTTATGTTTTCCGTATGCCGATACGAATGAGTTAATTACTACTATATTAGCACAGAGCAAGAAATAGGAGAAAAATCATACTTGTCCAAAGGACGGGTATCCTGAAAATTACACCAGTCCTAAATAATATTACAAGTCCAAATCAATAAACTCCATGTGAATAGAATTGAAACTGATATCTGTGGCGACTGAATACTTGTCCATAGGACAAATCAAGCGATAGGACGGTTACTTATCCTTGGCCCTGTTAACACCTACATGGTTCTAATCCTTGTGTAAAATAAGTAAATGTAATGAAAACTGTGTTCCAATTACTTAATCCGTCCCCCTCCCTGCAGGTACCCCCCGAGGTGTACGACCTCATCAAGCAGCAGGCTGAGCAGCTCAACGCCCTCCGTGAGCAGATCGCGTGGCTCACGCTCAACTCACAGAAGAGCAGCACCGCCGCGGCACAGAGGGCCGAATCTGGCACCCAGATGTCGAACCCCACCACGCCGGCCAAACCCCGCCCCAAGGGGGAGGACACGTGCTCGATCGCAGTCAACACCACACTGTTCCAGTCAGCGACGGCGGAGGAGGAACAAGTAGACATTAGGGACAACGTATTCACTGAGGAGGATACTGATTTGGAGCAGCAGCAGCAGCAGCAGCAGCAGCAGCAGCAGCAGCAGCAGCAGGAATATTGGTCCAAGAATAACTTACAGCAGGACTTTCGACAGCAGAATAGATCCTCGAGAGTGGTTGCCGCTGCCCAGCAGATGCCGCAGACCCCCCACACACCCCTACCGTCCCCCATTGGACCCATCAACCCCAACACTTCCCAGCAACTCGAGGAGGAGGAAGACGGTTTTCATCGGCATGTAAGTTTGTAATCACTTGTTTATTGGATGTCAGTCTCTCAGCTGCCTATGTACAACTTATCCCTTTTTAGTATAAATAAAAGTACAACTTTGTAGTCTTACCGTGGATGTTTAAGACATAATGCCCATGGTGCATAAACATAGTTGTAGTGTTGGGAATCAGCTGGAATTTGACAACCGATCATCACTTAAAATCAGTTGGCCCAAGTGACCGATCATCAGAGTTAATCGTTTCATACGATATTTATATGTAATCACCCATTTGAATATGGTCCGCCTGTTGTAGGAGCTCTAATCGGCACGACCACATTACACAATAAGATGCATTAACTATGGGTGCAAACTTACTTTCGTTTTCTTGTTGCGCGGGCTTGACATTTGAACTCCTGAGCATGCGCACTGACGCCCAGAAACATGCGTGTGTATATTTTTCACATTGCAAAATATAAGTAAGTTATTTCTATTTTCTGGCAAGCATTTGTAATAGATTGATTAAATAATGTTACTAATAGATCATACACGAGTTTGAATCGTGTTCGAAAAAAAAAAGCAATTATTTACACAATCGATTATGCCTCACGCTAATCGAGCCCTGAATCGTTTGGTACAAACGACCGATCACCGATTATAGTCGATCATCGTCCCAACACTACATAGTTGTTCATAAACATCCATCTGAATGCCCATGCTTAAGTAAAGCCCCATGATGATTAATTAACATTCATTATCAGTGTTGAAGTTAGAAATACCTGCCCATGTGAAGCCTGTCGCTCTATTGACACAGGTTCAACCTAAAAGCCCGTGGGTTTTAACGTGAGTGTTAACAGTAGTCACCAAGCCTAGTCTAATGTAGCCTACAGCACTATGTAACAGAAGCCACCTAATCCTGACCTGACGGTACATAAATATGTCAGTGACCATGCATCATGTACCCTCCAGCGGCGGACCCACCCTGGGCCCCACCAGCACCAGGACAGCTTCGGTGAACTGCGGCTGAGCGGCGACTTCGACCACACCCAGGAGAGTGTACAGTCCGACCTGGTGCTCGACCTCCCCGCCTACGCGTCACTCTCGCCAGACAAGTGAGTAGCGTTGGAGGCTGCTAGCTTTTTGTGTTTTGAAATGTGAAGAATAAGAATAGACATCCAGATTTTCTGATCATATATGTATAAATAAGAATGCAAATAATGTCCACATCTGCATTACATGTACATTTCGCAACGTTTCATTAGACAAGCGCTATCTTTTCCTCAGTTGCATAAAGCATGGGCCAATGAGGTGATTCCTTTAATGAAGTAGTGAAAATGATGATGTGGTGATATTTGCTGCATCATTGTTCTGTAGGTCGTTCTGTTCAGTGATTGTTGATTAGTTTGGAGATGGGAGTGAATATTTTCATTCTATATTTTCCATCCAGTGGTCTTTAGTTTGTTTTCAACACTGGTATGTCAGAGGAAGGTAACGCAAATAAGGCCAATATCAGGAATACTCTATTAGAGGTCTTTCCATAGCATTTCTGCCCAACATATATGCTATCATAATAAAGACTACATAATCTTTCGAGATATTGGCTAAAATTAATCGATATACGTATATTTAAGAGATCTGTTATGTTATTTAGATTAATTCTAAAGCATTGTATTTATTATTCTTATAAACAGATGTTGAGTAAACCAAACTTCAGTAAATAAAGTTAATCATGCATGTAACAACCACATGTATGCTAAAGTCTTATTCCCATTTCAGAACATACTAAAAGCTTCAACCCCAAGACACATGATTGTAGCAAGCATTTCATATTAAATTCGAAGTGTATTGTTTATGACAGTATCACAACTAACCTACATTCAGACAAAAAATTCAAGGTTTGGGTATTTCTACACATTATTACTTTCAGAGTAGTTTGACACCAAGTAAAATGGCGTACTACAGATAGCAAACAGTGAAATAAGCATTGAAATGTGCACTTGTAAAATAAGATCCACTCCTTGTCCAAGCTCTCAAGTTGAACGGAGAGTACACTATTTTATTCTATGCCAAATAGCAGTAAACAAGCTTTTTCAATCACTTAGAGACCGGCAGCTCCGGCATTCTTTCAAGGTTTTACCTAATCCTATCAATGGTATCACTGACATGTAGTGTTCCCGCCTGACTTATGTGATAATAGTCTTGTGCAGATAATGGTCGAGTAGCGCTGTAAATGTCGTCTGCATGAATGGATCAAAATTTACTGATCCCGTCTGGACTTGTATGAAAATGTGTAGCGAAATTCACTTGATAAGGAATTCTGATTAATTATGTTTGTTGATAGTATCACGGTTGACAGAAATTGAAAGGGGAATTATTAGATGATTTATGCACATTTTTAATTTCGTTGCACACCCTTTATGTACATTTTTAAATTATCTCAAAACAAGTAAACAAATTTTGTGCATAATCCAGAAATTGATTTTTTTATATGTAGATCATTTAATAGCATTACAAAATTTAGTGTGATCGGCAAAGAAAAAACTCTACTTTAAATGAGCAAATAGATCGATACTTTTTGTAACCTGTCTTTCGTAAGGCTTTTGCTGCTTATCTCATTAACTTCATCAGGTCGACTAAAAAATCCTTTGAGTTGTTTACATGTTAGAAATATTAACCACCGACCTGGTCCTTACCCCATTAATCATCCGGCTCATATTTTACATATCAAAACCTCAAACTTTTAACACCATTTCATTTTGACAGAATCAAAATGACAGTACGCATGCACTTAAGATGTTCAAAGGTGCATTGCCATTGTGTAGTAACGGGTCATCAATGACTTTTTAAGCTCATCTTTTTCACCTAGAAATTCCTATATATTATTATGTTGTATGTGCAACTCAGCAACTGTTTCTCAGCCGTGCTTAGAATTTTAGCACTACATGTATTGGCCTGCTGGGAGAATGTAAGCTCAAACGCAAGGTGAAAGTGGAGTTTTTCAGCCCACCCTCATTGTTGTTGTTGCAGGTACAGTGAGTGTGTTAACGACACGGTGAACCAGAGCGTGGTGGGGGAGTCCGTGTCCATGTACGACCCACAGGTCAGATCAGTGATGATTTATTTATTTTTCTTTTTTCTTTTTTTTTTCTTTTTTTTTTTTTTCATGATTTATGATGAAACTGTCAGATAACGTTTGCAAGCTTCTCTTCACACACGTCTTTTTAGCAGGCATATTTCTACCATGATGTTAGAAAAAGATGATTTCTCTAAACATCCACACAAAGGCTCATGCTCACATGATTGAGGCCTCCTATCAAAATAGTTCAAGTAAAAAATGTTTGCTCGTGTATAAAACCCTAAATAGATCACAGATCAACTTAAAAGCCCATGAATGTTTAGAGTAGAATAGTAACTGAAAGTTAATAGGAAGAAAAAAAAAATTGTCAACAGAAACGAGGACATGGCGAGTGTTGCATTTTGTTTACATTTGTATGAGATCACTGACCCCCCCATTCCACTGAGCAGGATGAGGAGCTAGACGACAGCGGTCGCGGCACGGGGGACACCGGACTCGGAGACTCCAACCCCGACGTCAGCCTCCTGTTCAAGGACCAGCACCTCTTCTACAAGAATCTCATGGTCAGTGGGAAACGAAGACGTGAAATAGGATATGGTCATTGATTGATTGATTGATTGATTGATTGATTGATTGGTCAATTGGTTGATTGGTTGAGTTTTAATGCCTCCTATAAATATTGGTGGTTTTTAACCTTATAGTACATATATCAACTTAAAACTGTTCTACCAAAACCTTGGTCAGTTTCAGACGTAGAAATGAAATCTATGCCATTTCTAAAAATCTAAAGTGGTAGATTACTTAAATCTTGCTTGAGTTTTTTCAATCGACGCAAGTTTTTTTGAAAATTGTATTCGTCAACTTGTTGCTAGTCGACTTGAAGATGTAGGATAGCGAAATTTTTTATCTGGTTGATGGTTTTGGTTGCATAGTTAGAGAGCAATTTATAAATCGTCAAGTGTTCAACATTTATTCTTATTCATTTTCATATTCATATTCTTTGTTCAACCATTTTAATTGGAAAAAGAAACCTTTCTGCTTGACACTTTTTCACTGGTCATGTTTAAAATCTAAGCAAGTAGTTTCCTAATTGATATTAGATTTTTGAATTACTAACGAAGATAATCACAAATCTTCTGTGGTGGATTGTATATTTGACATGTTGATTTCAGGGCAACATAAACAAGCTGTTGGTTCCGTCTGAGTCTCCCGGGGGCAGGGTCCCGGCCGAAGCTTCCTACACCGCGGGCCTCAACGACACCATACACACCATACAGGTACCATCTCACCATTTCAGACGCTCGTCTTTAGCTTTCGACGGTGTTGCTGGTTATTGACCCCTGGGATCTGTGCTTCCATGGCTGCATTGGGTAGGGAGTTGGACTCGTGACCAGAATGTCTTGGGTTCGATTCCCGGTTGGGTCTGGTGGTGGGTGTTGAGCAAACTTACCTCTAACAGGTTGAACACAGCTCTGTGGCACCTACATGTTCAATAGGTACAAGTCAGGCGAGTTAACGCTAATGTGTGTGATAGGCATATATCTTCACTACGGTAGCAAGTAATGTACTGCTCCCCAGAGAGATAAGAAAAATATAGCATGACAAGGATGGCAATGACCTGGTGTAAATGATGTACTGAACGTATGGATAGTAGACTGTAAAACTTGTACATATTCATTTAAGATCTGCCATACGTTTGTCTTCTGACGTATTGATCTACAAATTCCATATGAAACGTCTGAAATTGTAAATCAGAATCCATCAATAGGTTAGTGCTAATAGCTGTGTTGTTTGACCACAGAGTGACCCGGGTCCGAGCCGCTCCCTTGTCCGAGATTCCGTGGACACGACGCGTCTCTCCCAACAGGAAGTGGACGTTGCCGAAGCCACGCGACAACAACTGCTGCGGATGGGAATCGGCGGCGGTGGGCGGAGCGACGACTTGGCCTCAGGGGACAAGTCACGGTGAGAATCTGTGTTTGTTTTTAACTTTTTTCTCAACTTTGTCGTCTGTTCTGACACTTTATTGATATAGCTGAATACACAAGCAGCTAAGCTTTCATTCGACAATAATCAAATATCACTTGAGGTTGGGACTCATGACTCAAAGACGATATTGCTGAATACCCCATTCACATTAAGTATTACAAAGTGAGATACAAGAATATTGAGGCAAGGGAAGGCCAAAAGAGGCTTGGAAAACAATTGTACCAAAAGATCAAGCGCTTTTGGTTGATGTCAAACAGGCTCAAATCACTGAAAGGCTCGGAGGGGACGGTTGCGATGTATGTGAAATGAGTAATGAATTTAGGATTTAATTGATTGACTACATGATTAGAACTTGGCATGTATTGAGCGTGTTGTATTCCAGCTACGAGCCTTCGTTTTTCCTGGACCCGTCGGTGCTGCCGCGCGTCTCCTACGTGTCCATGTTCCTGGACTCTGACCACGGCTCGGCCGACACGAGCGCGGACCTCGACTCCCTGGCCATGAAGTACCTCACCGACGAGCAGCTGTCGGAGCTCCACAAGCTGAGACTCGCCGGCAGCCCGGCCTCGGGGGTACGTAGATGTCCGGAGGGAATATTTCTAGCTTTGCTTCTGTCCGCGTTCGTCTGTCCGAAATAAATTTGCTGATAACTCGAAGACTACTTGAGCTATTGCTTTGTAAATTAAATATGTCTTGTTTGGGAAAAAAAGTATCTCTCAAAATTTTTGTTTATACTTTGACCTACTTTTGATGAACTTATGATCGTTGGGTGCAAATTCCTTGTTACCACTCTACACGGAGAAGTATTTGACCTATGATCACCAAACTTCATAATTAGCTTCATTGTACTATTATTCTCCAGAGCGGAGTAGATTTTGGAGTACTTTGGCCTACTTTTGATGAAATTACGTAGATATTGTCATTGAGATGCCAGGAAATTGGATCCTAGAAATCTATGCGTATTGTCACCCCGCTGATTAAGTTTGTTCACTAATAGATTGACAACTTCAGGCTAATGACTTTTGGGAAGAGCGGGTTAATTTTCACCACTAGGACTCTAATTTTGTGTGCCTTTGAATGGTTTAACATTTCATGATATCAGGTAATACTGTTTAGAATTCAGGCATCTCATTTGCAGATTCTAGCGTTTCAATATCCATTAGAAATTGAAGTGAACTCATACTTCCTACTTCCTATTCAATATGCAAATAATTTTTGCACAGCAAAACTAACAAAACCCTCTCTCTCACTGTGCTGTCTGTCCCCTGCAGATGAGCCCGCAGCGGCGGCGTGGTGACCCGGCGTATGACCGTCTGACGCGCGGCGGCAACGTCTCCACCTACGGCGGCATCTCCCCCAACAACATGACCATCGGCACCAAGAAATACCTGGAGCGCTACGGACTCCTCGACTCGGACCAGACAACCAACACCCAGCCCAAGTTCTCACCTCCCAAGATCCCCGAGGGACAACATCCCCAGGACTTGGGTCGGGACAACGTGCAGGAGTTTCTGCGCGGTCTGTCGGACCGATCCGGCGTCGATCTTCTGGAGCGGAGCAGCACACATAGCTCCAGCGGCGGTGGTGGAGAGAGGAGCGGATGCAGCTGCTCGCATCACAGCGACAGCGGGGGACAGAGGAGGCTCAGTATGAACTCGGATCATGTTGGTAATGGTGGGTCGGGACATCGGGCGGAGCGCGGGAAACCGCCACCTCAGAGTGACGAGCGGGTGCTCGATATCGAGAGACTGCGACAGCTGCCCAAGCTGTTGTAGTGTTGGTCGGTGTGTACTGCTTCCCTCAAATGCAGAGTTTGACTGTCTTGTGAAAACTCCAGTACTTGAGCTGATAGGAAATTCTTCTGAAAGCGTGCATGACGTTTTCACGTAAGGCTTTTGTTGTATCCCAAGTTGGTGCTGTTAGAAACGATCTGCTTAGCAACGTCATTATCTAGGCCTATATTTATGTTTTGTTGGTAGAATACTAGCGAATTGTTTATATTGGGTTTCAATGAGAATTTTGCTATATTCGTATCACAGAAATTTAGATTCATTCATTCTACGTACTGGAATTCAATATGCGAACAAAAGGGTATCCTTAAAATACATGTACAAGGAAAATTGTGACGGCTGTGTTTATCTGGAAAATCTAATGGTCTCATTTGACTTAAAATTGATAACTAAGTCAGTCCATGATAAAACCAGTCAAGTGGTTTAAACTGAGTTGCCAGTGTGTAATAGTTGTTTTGATGTGTTAACTACGATGTAAAATCTATATTTAGTAACTAAGTAAAGTTCACAAAGAATACATTGTTTTGTTAATGAGTATTGCTTTAAATGACAGGCAAAAAAAATTGTAAATGGTAAAATGGAACATATTTTTTTTTTAGTTTGAAATGTACTCTCTTTCACTTGTTAGCTATATCAGCAACGTTTCGCTTCCAAACTATGGTCTAATAACAAGTTTTAATGTTAGATTTATGCTGTGGTTTGAAACTTTGAAAGTAATCTACAAAAAGAGCATGTGAAATGATGTGAAAATGATTGTTGAACTGGGTGGTATGAAAGTTATATCCACACTATATTCATAGCATGTGTGCTTGTAGTGCTGTTAAGTTCTATGATTAATAGATGTATTTCAATTGTCTATCCACTTGTGGATTGATATCCTCAAGACTAAGGGTATTAAACATCTCTCGTTAATGTTCAATAGGGTATTTATTTATATTTTTAGAGTAGTGGATTAACGTTGAGTTTGTTTTACAGTCAACATCCCAAGGATGTCGCAATGAATATAGAATGGAGATTAGAAACGAAATGATAATTAATGTGCCATGACAAATATTTATACGGTTATTATACATTGCAGTTATTAATCATTTTATTCATAGCTCCGAACCATTCCGCTTTGTTTTGTATGTTGTATATAAATGCTTGGTCTTCCTTGTTTTGTAATTAGCTTCACTCACTATTTATTAAACGGCACAAATCTGTGATAATAGTCGTCGTTCACGTCTGTAGTATGCGAAGTAGCTGTTTTAGGTTTGTACATTCTCGTGTTAGTGATCCTTTAATGAAATATGCTGTGTAGGGAACTTGGAATTTAGTTGAACTCTTTGTATAGGTTTATTTTGTAGTAATTTCAATCAGTCAGTTGTCAATAACGTCTTCAATGAACTTGGATGAATTCTCTAAACAGTCTTGTTTGTTGATCTTTGTATTCTGTATAATCAGCTATTGATTTTCCGTCGGTCGTGTAGGTTATGTATTGAAGTTTTCTTTATCTGTGATATTATCTTCTGTTTTGCCGCCAATTTTAGGCTACTTAATTCGTAATGTAAGTTTTATGGTATTCTGTTTTCTAAATCTCAGCATAAATTAGGAAAAATTGAAACTTCTAATTCATTAATTTTATGTATGAATGTTTATTGTTTGTATTTTATTACTGAAAATAAACCTTAAACATTATGCTAGTCCAATACAACTTATTTATTTAAAAACAAATGGAAGGGATCAAAACTTAAATGAAGTTGTAACATCCATTTTCTACTTAAAATCATAATTTAATAGATTTCTTTTCTGACCAATTAAATTAAGCCAATTTATTTATAATCTAAAGCACAGAACACGTTAATACAAGATCACAGATCAAGCGGATCGATAAAATAGGATCCCAACACCAAGTTCACTTTTCTAGTGGAAGGTAAACTACTCTGTCAACAGGAATCAATTAAAGTGCTAATTTATTTGTAAAACAACTTTAGATAAGAACAGGAGCTTTCTTGTATGGAGTAAGGCGTTAGCAATATGAAAAGAGGATATTGATGCCTTTTTAGTCGACCCCCTCCCTCACATATAGAATAATCAAAATAAACTGAAAAGGAAAATAATGTGTACATTTTATTTCACTACAAAAATAGAAAGTTTCAGTAAATATAAAATGTCAAAGTATATTTACAATTATAACAAAATCTAAACCTATCAACTTTAATTGATAAGACAACTGCAAACAATTGCATTGCAAAAATAAATAAATAGTGTAGTACTATGGTTATGGAGACAAATGAGATTCCAAAGCAAATACAATGACAAACAAGTAAATATGCGTGTACAAATCTTTCAAGAATCAAAGTCATAAAATGAACGTGATAAATTGAACATCTTTCATATCCCACAAAAGATTTATTACACAGAACTTGACCAATGATGTGTTGATAAGAGTAACAAATTTATCACAGTTCTGCATTTTATTTGGTCTAACTTCACAATTTGGACAGCACACATAAAGTCACTCCCGCTATTACGGAGATAATTCCAATATACGTCTCTGGAAGTAAATACACATTGCATACTTAACAGATAATACCAACCACAAGTATTCTTATCTTGTCCATATTCAGAATAGAGGGGTGTAATTTATCAGTTGAAACTTTGGATGACTTTAAATGAAAATTTCTAAGTAATCAACACAACTGATTAGTTTTGATCATTTTCATGATTGGTACTGCCTTATAAAAGGATGAGAATTACTTACCAGCATTTCCAAATTTTTCACCCATCAATTTTCCACTTAATCCAGTGAAAATGAATGTTAAAGAGTTTGTAATAGGTACTGCTAAAGATATATCTGTCAAAAAGACGAAAAACAGTACAAGTACAGTATTAAATAACATTTACTTATAAAACATCAATTCTGATAACTGACTGCACAAATTTGAAAATATCCAGATTAAAAGAAATTGACAAACAAAAACAATAAACTTTCATTATATTGAGTAAAATGATATTTAGTATTTACCTGCAGTGCCCAATGTCATATAATACACCAATGAGCCGCTTTGATTTAATGCAAATGGGAGAAGATACTGAAAACAAAAGAAAGTATTCAAAACTAATGCATGAATTTAATTTTAAAATTTCAACATAAATATTTAAATAATAAAACAATACATATAGATAAAAATGCATGTTAACATTACATTCACATTGTCAACTTTTATTTTCTGTAACCAAAAGAAACCCTACCTTCCAATTAAACAGAAGATATTTAACGTCTGAAATAAACTGCAAAACAGCATTTTTTTCTTTAATTTTTTCGATTCCCTGACCACCTTTCTTCAATAATGGATTTGTGCCTCCCCAGAGTACTGCGACAATAGTAAACCAAAATGCCTGCCCTGAAACAAAGTACAATGTGTCATTGGTCAGTCGATATTTTAAAATAATACTACACATAGGCCTATATGGTATTGGTAAAATAATAGTCATCATGGCATTAATACTAAACAATCACTGGTTTTATACAGTAATGGTTCAAAAAGAAAAAAATGTGTTATTCATTTTAGACATTTTTGATGTCAAGGTTTTTTCAAAGCTCCAAATCATCAATGAAATGGCCCAAGCTATGGCCCTAAGTAAGGCATATGGAAGGCAGTCAGTGTAAGTGACAAAACCCATAGCGCCATACGGCAGCTCCCGTACGGTGAACAAAAGATTTGTGCCGATGGCTCCAATGCATTTTAAATGGGGTTAAACCCAGTGAAATTCTGCTGTATGGCTGCCTCATGGCAGATTTGCCGATCGCCTAGGCTAGCAATTGACACGGGTGCCGTATCACTGCAGTACGGCAACGTGCCATTCCCTTGATAGTTTTCTATTATTGACCAAAACCCATACTGACGCATAGGTACTAAACGAGTATCAAATAGGTATCAAGCAGAGCCTTAACACTGCGGGTATATAGGCGCTGCATGGCAGATTTGCCGTACGGGGGTCGTGCGTTGCAGTGGGTTTTGATCCTGAGAAAAATCCTTTAAAATTACTTGTGGTTATTTTTCAATTAACTGCTCAAAGCCTATGAACTCCATGAACTGAGCCACAGCTTTTAACAGCTCTGATTATGACCACTAATGTTATTTGATTGGGTAAGTGTTCAGGTATTTATATGAGATATTAAGAGTATAGTCCTAAATATCTGCTTCAATTAAGATAGTCGATATAAATCATGCTCAAGTTTAATATTAGCAGTGATCAAGCTATTGGCACTCACTTAACTTATTGGAATTCACTTAACATCTAGATGTTAAGTGAATTCCAATAAGTTAATCTATCTATCTTCCAAGTTAGTTTTCTCCCCTACTTTCAGTAATAACATAAGACGTACGCGTTATCTAGGAGATAGATGTATGTTTTGATGTTGCCAATAACTTGAGGACTTCCTGCAGCTTTTTAATTTGTAATGCTTATCAACAGTGTCAGTCTATATTGCAGCTTTTTGTTAACATGAAAAGCAGAAATCAGACAAAAATGATCATTGCCAAACTGTGACCTTTCCCCCAAAACACTCCTTAGGCACCCCAGGCAGAGATGGAAGTTCTCATGTGTTCATGAGGTCACGCCTATAGATGAACAGCACATATAAAAAACATTTATAGCCCTGTATGTATCCATGTACTTCTTTGTAAAAAGTTGCATTATTCAGGTAGCCTCCAGAAGTGCTAAAATGATCTAAAATGGTCCTCCACGTGTCAGAGGACACTGTCAGAAGTGATAATGCCATTGCCATACATATCTAACTGCAGCAAAATCACACCAAAGTGGGTTTGCTTGTTGCAAAATTGCATGCCCTTTCAGAATATGTACTTTACCAATGCTAAAGTATGCTCAGCTACACCCACAGCAAGAAAACCGAGTCGACTGAAGTGCCAATAACTTGAACACTGCCAATAACCGGAGCTTTTTTTAAAGTAAGTTTCTTTACAAACAAAAAACACATGCAAACGCTATTACTTTTAGGAACCATGAACATATTCTACATTAATGCAGAATGCACCAGTCACAATTTCAATCACAAGGTGTATTAAATTGTAACAATTGCAGAGTGTACTAGTCTTCAAGAATTATATCTCATGCAGTAATGGAAATGAAAAAAACATACAATGTAAGAAGTTGTCTCGGCTCTATCTCTAAATGCATTTAAGAACAGGCTAGATAATCATAGGAAGGGCTCTGACAAATAAAACTATCATCAAAATATGATAATTATGTCAACAGCGACACGTTTTGCCGCTTCGTGAGGAATAACAGCTGATGCTTCCATGTGTTCGCAAGCCGAAGACCATTACACATAGCTTCATTCTTCATCAGAATCACCATTGAGCTGAACCCCTTGGAGGATAGCATTGTGTCATCTAGTACTGTTGAGGAGTTTGCCAACTCCTAAACCATCAAACTTATATGCGCTCTCACTCCTTCACTAAAATAAATTTCACTGCTCTGCTCCTGTGATGTAACAAGACACAATACGGTAGGACAAAACATATAGGACCAAACATATATGTGTTAGTGATAGAAATAGTGTATATTGACAATTACTTTTTTCAATGTCTGTTGTCATTCCTCTGCAATAAATTGTTTTTAAGCATATAAATAGTGACAAGTTAAATCAGCAAAGATCTATGACCTATGAAGACTGAAAATTTAAAGTAAAGTAAATAAAGTATAGTAATCAGCAATTGTCATGAAAAAATACGTTATGATAAAATATAATGAAAATGATAGTTTATGTTCAGTGACATTTACTTGTATTATCACTGTTTGAAATTTGTTTATTAGATCTATATGCTAATCCTGACTATAACATAATTTTAGGCACATTCTATAATGGCAACCATAACATAATTATATTTTTCAGATCGTCAATACCTATGATTTGGGCTGCCATTATAAACCAGATCAAGAAAATATGAAATTATATTATTTTCTCTTTTTCAACACAGAAGAATTTGCAGATCAAATTTTCGCTGTTTCGATGGAAGGTAGTTTTAGGCGTTTTATTAGATTAGCTGACTTGTCATAATTTCATTAAGAAAAATCATGAAAACAATATGTTTAAATTATATACATCCTTTGTATGAATCACAAATCTTATATTTATATGAACTAATTAACATAGATATTGACGTACATATTATCAATTGTTTTTGTTTTAAAAATTAAGAATCATAGACGGAATGTAAAGTATCGGACAAACATGACGTGCGCACGGCAGGTGCTTGAAAAATATGGCGGATTCAGGGGATGAAGAAAAACTAATTTATAGAAAAATTAAAGATTTCAAGGGTAGAAATGCTGCAAAATTGCCAAAAGACCCCATCCACAGACTATTTTATAGAGAGGTGCCCACACTCTTCTTTTTATTAGAAATAGCATTTATATTATTTATAAGTAGATCTAGATCTAGCCATTGAATTGAATTATGTTTCAAAACAAATAAAATAGTAAAATTTATTTCGATATTTTATTTGCTTTAAGACATTATTACAACTCTGATTAAATGAACATTCCGAGAAAATTTCAAAGGCCGAATGTGTGGCTGATTTGTAGTTGGATTTTTTGTCTTGATTTAGCAAATCATTTGTTCTGTCACTGATGCTAAATATATGGGTCTTCTCAGTGGCAGTGGAAGCCTCACATCTTGGACAGTTTCTTGTACCAATCGTTTGGGTGTCCTATGTAGAACTCTTCGGGATTCCCCTTGTGGACTAGGAAGAGAGATGGCTTATGTGATGTTAGATATAGATCATCCTTCAAGTATTGTGGGGCTATAGGGGACCCATCTGTCAAGGATAAAGTTGACTAAGATCATACAGAGGCGAGCAGCACATTGGGCTCGCGGAGCCCACGGAATCATATCAGTCACAGCTCTATGACATGACCATGGCTGGTAAGTTTGGTGGACGGCTGTTTGAACAAACGTCTGCTGATGCTGTCTAATGACAAACAAAATCCAGGCTGTACTACAGCGCAGAGCCGCTCGTTATGTCACTGGTCACTTCCAGAACACCAGTAATCCCATTGAGATGCTAGTGAATCTGAATTGGGAGTCCCTCGAAGTAAGAAGGACGAAGACAAATTTATGCACGTTCTATGAGATACACAATGGTCCTCTTCAAATCAGACCACCCACATATGCTCATCTCGCACCTGCATGTATTGAAGGACTCATCCATTATCATATTTTGAATTTGCAACATCTGCTGACTATACATATAGGAAGTTTTTCTACCCATCCGCTGTAGTATTGTGGAAAAGCCTGCCAATGGACATGGCCACTGCGCCATCTTTATAGACCTTCAAGGCTAGCCCTGCCACGGCCCTTTTCTAATCTTAAGCTCTATCCTTATTTTCAACCTGCACTACTAACACTTGCTTTTATCTTTGCTTTTCCTTAGGGAACGATCATAAATAACGATACCGGGGGAGGGGAGGGGGGTCGTCCATTTTTTGGGGATCGAAGAAAAAGTTAACTGATACCCCCCCTCCCCATCAACATTTTAAAAAGTTGAGTGACCCACCCACCCTACCCGCTAAAGAAAAAGTCCTCTATATAGTCATTGCATTACAAAAAGAAAATATTTGAAAAAATATACCGTAGCGTGATAAAAAAGTTCAGCGACCTCCCCGAAAGGAATCAGAAAAGTTGGACGACCCCCCCCCCACCCCACCCCACCCATCATTTTTCGTGATCGTTCCCTTACTATCGACCCATTCCCACCCTTATAAACACTATCTTCTTTCCTCTTCATGTGCACACACCAGCACAAGAGGTTATTATCATCAATACTGAATTCAACCTAGTCATCCACACACAGATACAGATTCTACAAAATTCTGCATGGAGCCCTGGACTTACCACCAGACCTCACTGACATTAATTAAGCCACAAAAGGGAAGAGCTACCCGTTGTTATCATCAGTGAAAGCTAATAAGAATTTCAGCTGGTGTTGACATTCTCCACTTTGGAAAGTGACAGTTTTAATGGTCTAGTCCTAAAAATAATAGCGGTTGCACTTGTTTTTGTTTGTAAACAAACTTACTAAGGGTCCAGTATAGTACTTCAAACAGTCGGTTTTCTTGCCGGGGGGGGGGGGTAGCTGAGTATACTATGGAATTTGTAAAGTGCATATGCTGAAAGGGCTTGTAATTTTGCATCATGCAAACCCATTTTGGCATGATTTTGATGTAGTTTGATGTGCACAAAATGAATGTGTTAGCACTTTCTGAAGCACATGGAAATAGCAATTTTTTACAGAAAATCAATTTAAAAAATCTGCACACCAAAAAAGTTGATCGGTTTTGGATGTATGCTAGCATATATGGTAAGGAATCAGAAAGTCATATGCTAGATGGGGGTCAAACTTGTGTATCTCCCGGTCAGTGGGGACTGTAGAGTGAGTGGTTTGTGAAATTTGGCAAAGGTAATTTTTGTGTGATTTCTGCTTTTATTTAAGGTTGTAAAGACAATGTAAAGAATACACATGTAGTAATTCATGGTTTTATCTGTTTTTGTGACCTCAGTTTGGCGGCTCCCACCGACATCACCGACAAGCCTTGGCCAATCAGATTTTCCACAAACTCCCCGGTCGCCTTGCTTTTAGTCTCAAGTCCCTGGTAGACGAGAACGTGCTTCATGATGGGTAAGTTTCACTATGCTGAAATGTTTGATGAAAACGTTCATCCAGCTTATATATTTTGTGTATTATTATTTTAATCTTTTCATGTTTGTTTGTTCATTGTATTTCTGTTTGATGACAGTAAAAACAACAGTATTAAAACCTTTGAATCATCTCAGGTCCAAAAACTTGGATTCTATAATATTTTGTTTTGATATGGATACATTCATTTCCATCTTCTAATCAAAAAACTAAATACATACCTGAATATATAGAATATTAAAACATAGTTTTTAAGATTTAGAACTTCAACAAATTTCTTCAAACAATATTTCTCTACCTTCAATTGCACTTTCAATATGGGCAATTGATTACGACAATTGACTTGATTTGCCACTATTTCTTTCAGCCACGTGTTTCTTGGGTTCACAAAGAGTGGCAACTTTGTGCTGTCCTACACCCAGTCGGTAGAGGCTGATGAGCACACGGAGTATCCGACCAACGTGTACCGCCTCCAGTGGTGGAGGTTCATTCCATACAGAAAACTCAGAAAGGTCAGGGAAATACACAGACATTTAGAGCAAAAGTCGATATATTTATTCCATACAAAAATGCATAAACGTAAACGAAATATAGCAGAAATATAGCGAAACAAATAAAGTCTTTCTGCTAGGCCTGTGTTGACACGATTTTAGCCATTACTGACTGATTTCAAAATTTTATTGTATGATGCTGAGGCTACTTTTTTTTATTGCTCCCACATTAATTAAGTTCTGGTCACATTTTGGCACCTTTCTAATGTGAACCCCTGCCTCCATTGCTAGAGGACATCATAAGTTTGACAGTCTTGCTTGAAACCTAAAATTGTACTGCCAAAATATCTTGCTATACTTTGTCAAGTATTGTTTTTGCATTCTAGCTTTTCCCGAATAACTTTCTTCAATCTTAACCGAATTTCATAAAACTTACCTTGCTTGGTGCAGAGTAATAAAGGGCTTGCTCAGATGATAACACAACAGTCAAGAATATGTTTTATATACTCATAAAATGTAAAAATGCTTATATTAGAGTAGTATTCATTTCACCTGCACAAAGTGCAGTATCATAGGTCAAGATACGTACGTCATGCGTACGTGCATCCTTATGTAATCTTACGAAGTAAGGTCACAGGTCATTATGGCATAGTATTATATTGTGCTGGATTGCCAGTAACCATGGTATATGGTCCAGAAAACTGCTATTTAAACTGTAAAAAATCATTATTGGACAGACTATAGTATTCATCACTAATGACTGAAGTGTACTTTTGCCCCAGGTTGCTGAGATCCGTCTGTTTGGTGAGGAAGAGATCGAGCGTGCTGTCTTCCTCGAGGTCTGCGAGTGGCCAAACGACGACTCCCGGGTCGCCATACACGGATACTGGTCAGTGTGATGGAAGTTCGTTTGTCCTGGATCTGATAGACATATGTTTATATTTTAACACAGTGACGACCTATGAGGGTTTGTTTTTTTTGTGAACAAGGCAAGAGCAATTGCCGAAAGCTCAATAAGTAATTTGAACTTATTGTCCTGTTTAAAATACACGGATACTGGTCAGTTGGACACAAACAGCCGAGAATTTCACTTGCCCTTTTCGGAAGTAGGCTAACTTAAGATTTTACTTGCCCCTCTTCTATAGTGATACTTTGATTTCAGTCATTTCGCGATGCACATGAATAATGAAGTCCGTCCAAATTTAGATATGCCAGATCTAATCCTGTGCATCATGTCATGGTGATTTATGAATCCTATGCAGATATTTGTGTTTTCTCCAGTGTATTTATGAATATTTTGAGGCTATTTGTGTTTTCTGCAGTGTATTTATGACTATTATGATGCCATTTGTGTTTTCTGCAGTGTATTTATGAATATTATGACGATATTTGTGTTTTCTCCAGTGTATTTATGAATATTATGATGCTATTTGTGTTTTCTGCAGTGTATTTATGAATATTATGACGATATTTGTGTTTTCTGCAGTGTATTTATGAATATTATGACGATATTTGTGTTTTCTGCAGTGTATTTATGAATATTATGACAATATTTGTGTTTTCTGCAGTGTATTTATGAATATTAGGAGGATATTCAGGGTCAGGATTAGGTAGAAAATCGCTACTCGTCACCAGGACGAGTAACCCCAGGGTGTTGATTAGGCACTCGCCACTCGCCCCTGGCTAGTGTAAATTTCTGTTGGCTAGTGTAAATTCAAAGTCACTCGCCACAGTCGGCGAGTATGATTACTTGATTCCAACACTTTAATAACTAAGGATGGCTAATTTGGATTGGAACATGGCGAGTGTAAATTGAGAGTCACTCGCCACAGAAGGCGAGTGTTCTTCTGAACGAGTCACATTCCCTGTAACCCTCAAATATCTACTCGTCCTGCAAAAAATCTACACTCATCCTCCTTGCACAAACTTTATATTTGTATGCCAAATTGACTAGAATTGCTACTCGTCAAGAGGATGAGTTGCTAAAGCATGTTACTCTTCCTCCTCAAGTTTTTACTAGTCAATACGAGCGGACGAGAGGCTAATCCTGACCCTGATGTTTGTGTTCCTGCAGCGTGTCTCCGACTGACAATGAGGAGAAGCACCAGTGCTATGTGACGGTGGCGGCGGCGCCGGCCGTGGCGCCGTGTGAGGACTGCATCCAGCTCGCCATCCTCAGCACCCAGAACGGTACGAATACTGCTTGGTTCTTGTAGTAATATGCTTTGCTAGAAATCTCAAGGAGCACTTTTATCAGTAATGTACGAAAGCCCATTAGTCTCATTTTGGTAAAACAAGTCACGAATGCTGCTTGGTTTTTGTCGTGGGCCGCAGCATCATGGGAGGAGGGGTAACGTGTATATAATGGTCTACTACATTCTCAGCATGCAGAACGGTACGTGCACCGCACAGTCACAGAGTCCCAATGTCTGTTTACATCTACAGACACAAACCCTGACCTACCGTAGGGTTGAAAAACATGATGAACTTCTCCCTACCTGTGGTAGGTTGTGGGGGGGGGGGGGTCTAGATGTAAACATTGGGACTCCGTGACTGTGGTAGATGCCAGCATGCGCAACAAGTCACGGACAAGCAAAATACTGCTTTGGTCTTGTCATGGGCTTTAGCATCATGGGAGGGGGAGGGGGTATATAATCATTATATACCCACTACCCCTTCCATGATGCTGAGGCCCATGGTTCTTGTAGTAATGTCTCAAGGAACACTTTTATCAGTAATGTACGAAAGAACATTGGCTCATTTTGGTAAAGCAAAACAAAAATCTTTTCACGATATTGTGAGATAATTACGCGATATTATGTGATAGTTTTGCAATATTACGCAATAGTTTTGTAATATAATGAGATAGTTATGTGAATTAACGTGAGAAAAAAACCTCAATGACGAAAAACTACATGTATAGAACCCCCATTTCATCACCTGAAACATTAGATGTGATTGTGGCCGATTGAAGATTGAAAAATATGGCAGATTCATGGAAAGAGTACAGACATCTTGCACTGTCTGCTCTAGTGAGCAAGAGGGAAGCTTTTCTGCCTGGCAACCTCGAGATAGTAAGTCTGGACCCAGCATTTGACATCTTCTGGAAGGTGTTGCGTCCATAATAACTGTCTTCCGGGAATTCTACAATCCGGAGCTGTTGCCATCCAACAGCACAGATGTCCGATGTCGTGGCTCAATACACCACACAGGATGCAGCAAGTGGCTGAGACATCTGGGGCATCCTAAACTTCGTTTTGAAAGATGATCACAAGAGAGGCGTCATCGTACCCCCAGCCTATCTCTCTTTTCTTCATCCGTGGGCTCCGGTCTGGCAGCTGAATCTTAGTGACTGCTGTCATGCAGCACCAGCACTACATGTTAGTTGGTTGGTGATGATTCCCAGGAGAACTATTCTATGCATGCTCACTCATGTCGTGCTTTACTGACTCTGATTCAGGACAACTACTAAAACTTGGGCCAAGGCTCAGGTCCAAATTCATTTCGAAATTTGGGGACAAGACGAGCATGACGAGACGCAACCTTCCGTGATGCCTGCTAATGCCAGCAAACTGGTGCTCAGTGCTGAAAGTAGGCAACTAGAATCCCAGAGCATGCACAAGTATGATAAGTAGTAGTAGCATGATAACTTCATCAAGAAACTGTAGCTGACATCAAATAAATCAAAGGAGGGGTCATTGGCTAGAGTGACAAGATGAAGTGGAGACGGGACCATGGATGCTGCCCGAGGGAGCTTAGTGCAACCCACGCTCTTCATGGGAAGTTCACACCCAGTGAATAGGCCACTTGTGGACATGGCAGTGACGACCCACCGGAGTCTACGTCTCCAACGAGTGTCTGGACCTAGTACTCATCAGTGTTTTCTGTGTCAGGATTCTGAATCCGAACCAGGACTGATGAGGCTGTTGAACTCTTACAAGATCTGTTCTCTGCAAGGCATCGTTTCCTTTAACCAGAACACTTGTTTCATTGCCAGCCACAGGAATACTTGTTGACGTTTAGCAAGTTGAGCCAGTACTGGGGTGTGAAGATTGGCACCCATTTCACCACTGTTGTGTCTTGTTGTCCGGATGCCACAGGCTTATAGTCTGGTGGTGCTTGGGTGAACTTCTATACGGGGTCTGGTGAATGTGGCATGAATTTGGCTCACAGGTTTTCCCTTTGACTATTTTACTGCAAAGAGATGAACAGAAGGATTGCCTTTTTTGTCTGCTCAATATGGCACTTGATTTCATTCATTGGGGCGTATTTTACTGCTCCTGCGGGTGGTATGTTGTCAAATACGCCAATGGCCAGGTCTGGTGAGCTGTATTGTGGTGTGTCCCCTCCACTGTATCTGTTCTCATGTGTGATGTAGGTGGAAATGGCTCAATTCTTGCATTCTTTACAGATGCTGCCTGGCATCATAAGTCTTCTCTTCACTGTAGGTACGGAGACATAGAACCCAGCCCTGGATTCCGCCTCTGAAGGGAGTCTTTCGAGGGACCAGCTTCTGATGTGGGAATTACAGGATTCTTAGGATACATTATTGTGTGGGTAAAGTTTCCACTGACCAGGCTAGTCCCGTACAAGCGGACCAACTTGGGAAGTGAAAATTGGGGGAGAGTGTGACAAAAATACATTTCAATGTAGGCACTGGTGGGTGGCTCTCTTTAAGAGTCCACTAGAGTAGGTTTCCCTGCAAAGGTGGTTACTTATAGAAGTCTCTCTACTAAAAGTAAATTTGGGCCTGTTAGAATTAGGGCTTTCCTGCTGTCACACTCCAGTAGGTTTTGTGTTGTTTCTTAGCCCATATATCAGTCAGGCATGGTACACTCCAGTTTCATGACCGTCCAAATGATACCTACATTTCTAAATGACATGTCGATATATTAAATGTATAAGTTACGTGAAATAACGCATAAGTTTTGCATTTTAAAGAATAAACAATGGCGTTATAAGCGTTAGTTATGTGAATTTTTGCGTAAGTTACATGAAATAACACGATATCTATTTTTTTTAGTTGTAACCAAAATGAGCTCAATGGGCTTTCGTAGTAATTCAATTCGACATTTGTAAAGATGTGAAACCCAACTGGTAAATCACCAGTTTTCCGTTTCCAATACTGCAATAAGTCTTGTTAATAAAACATCTGACATGATAAAGTGGCACAATAGAATGCTGTGTATGTCAAACACTTATACACAGATTAAAGGAATGTTTGTTTCAAATCAGTATTGTTCCAAGAATGTTGTACATTTGAAATGATTTATGATTTAATGGACCTGGTTCCGGTGGGAGAGTGGACTAGTGAGTTAGCCTGAACTGCTAGGCGATTTGGTGCCATAAAGTCGTGGGTTCGAACCCCACCAGAGACTATGTGATATAGTCCTTACCTGACTTGGAGTCATAATTCTAATGAGTTAATTACATATAATAATGTTGAACATGTATATATTTTCGGGAATAATCGTTCCCATCACCAGATTTTATTCTCCCCTCACGGCATGGCCGCTCGTGATGTTTTTCCAGGTTACTCCGAGAACGGGGGTTCTGTGTACGAGTCTCCTCCGCGCTGTATCATGCATGGCTTTGTGGTCCACACCAAGTACGAGCTCGCCCCGCCGTACCCACGCTTCTATGCCAAGGTGAGTGTGGAGGGGGGATTACTTAAAAGGGATTTCATGGGTTTTGTGCGCACGATTGATGGAGGATGTGTGAAAAACCCTATGAAAATGAAGTATTTTGGTGGGGGAAAGGGGGGGCGCCATGCTGGGATTTATTTAGAGAAATACTAGTTTTACTGATATTGTACCAGTAGTTAGTGTGAAAAGGCACCTGCTAAGAAGCGTGCGAAATATTATTCTGCTTAAAATTCAATTTTAAAATTTGATATTTGAACAACAAAAAGGATAGAAAATGAAATAAAAATGAAACAGTATTCTAGAATAATCCACTAGTGATGTTCCCTGCAGGTGTTCATGAAGCTGGACGGCGTGGTGGTTCTCAACACAGGCGACTCGCTGGTCGCCGTGTCGGTCGACATTGAGGACAACCACGGCGGCTTCGGCTTCGGCCTATACTCACCCAGGGTGGCAAGGACGATGTCCACCATCAGGTACCGTATTCATTCTAATAAGCACACAGTGCGCTTACAAAAAACAAATTTCAAACAAAAACAAATATCGAATATTAGTAATAAGCGCGCCCTGACAATTTTTCGCCATTTATGTTTTATTTATGTTTTAATAGGAACCTGTTATGTAGAGTTTGAAATCGATTAAAGTTTGAATTTTAGAGTTTGTTTCGAAAGAAAAGCAGGTAATACATTAAGATAATTGAATTATGAGAAATCTAATGACTTCTGATTTTCAGCTCTGTGAGTTCGACGGCCCCGAGTGACGACCAGGTCTCCACCGACTCCCACGACCCCGTGACCTCAGAGACGCCCACAGACCTCCTGGGCAGCTTCCTCCCCACCAGCCCCCCGCCCTACCACGGACCCTACTCAAGGTAAACCGCTTTTGTCACTTGTGTTGTTTATTTTTTTATGTCTTGAAACACTGGTTTTTTTCATGTACAGTTTTCACTAAACCACAATTAAAAAGAATACAATCAGCACAATCAGTAAAAAATCTTAATAATCTCTCAATTCACTCTCTGGGAAAGTGGACAACCAGGTTGAGTATTTTAATATATCAAAACTTTTTTTCAGAAAAAATTTCAATCTAAAATGACACAAAATGAACATGGGTGGATTGTCATGCCATGCTGGCTTTCAACATCATATTCATGGTTTCCATTGATTGCTGACCGCGTGCAACAGGCTCTGAAAACTTAGCTGCCACACTTTTTTTTGCTTTTTTGTGTTGAGTACTTGAACCACAATTATGGAACCCGTCAATATGGAATGTGTACTCTAAATAATTTGGAGCCAAAATGATATCAAAAGTAACTATTTCAAAACCTTTTTTTCAGACCTGGGATGAATACTCCAAAAGACACAACGAACATGGGTTCTCCGGACCGGCCTCCCGGGCTGCTGCGAGAACGGAGGGTCTCCTCAACCGGTCAGCCATTTTGTTGACATTATACCAATTGGTTACGCTTTTGCATTGAGCCATTTTTTAAAGCTAGATGTGGTCGCCAAAATCTCGACATACGTCAGAGTCTCGTCACGTCACTAAAATGTACGTATGATGACCTGCTAACGTATGACGAAACGGCATCTACCTTTGAAGTTTTCAGTCGTGGAAACCGATTCAAGTGTTCTCTCTTTGTGTAACATCCATAAGTGATGTATGCATTATTTTTTGTTATAACATGAAAAAGAATTAGACCAACCTTGTGAAACCTCCATAGAAACTGCCCCACATTTTGTCTGCTGACAGCAGCCATGTTTGTATGTAATCTGAATGTGTATTGACTGCAGGCAAAGAGAACCAGCTGTCAAAGAGCCTGGGCAGTCCGCTGGCTGTCCACACGGACAGTAACCGTATGGCAGTGACCGATGGTCAGCAGATGACCACCCCCAGCAGACCTAGTCAGCCCCACCGGGGTGGTGGGGGCCCCGGCGGCGGGGGTCTTCCCCCCACACCAGGCGGGCCCATGGATGTCTACAACTTTGACACATACAGCACGCCAACGCTGAAAAAGGTACGTGCTGTATTCGTTCGAATACGCGCACAGTGTGCTTACATATAAACAAATTTCAACCAAGAACTAGAACACGAGAGTTTTGTTCTAATATGCGCTTACAAAAAACAAATTTCAGCCAAAACCAAAACAAAACCATGAGAGATATCTAATAAATGGGTCCCAAAACCACGCCTTCGAATGATAAGTCAAAACCCATGAACGGCAAAAATATTTTCACAACGCAAAAAAGTTGTCTGCAAAGCAATATTTGTTTAATTTAGTCTGTGTAAACAGGGTGATCCGCTTAATAGGGCCAGTGCGCTTATTAGAACAAATACGGGATCTGAAAGATTAAAATCCAGTGTGTTCTCATTGAGGGGGTGGATGTCACAATCCAGTTGGTCGACAATCGGCCATTTTCATTGAAGACACTCACTATTTTATTTTATGTAATTTTGATCAGATTGATTTGTAGTGCAAACATGAATTCATTTAAAAATCAAACAGATAATGTTGACGTGTGTAAATGTGCTCAAATTTTACAGCAATATTTCTACAAAAGGAGGGTTGGTAGTTAATACCATGTATATATATATTTTATTTTGCCTTCATTGAGAAGATATATGATGATATACATTACACAAACATAAAATACAAATGATAATAATACAAATTGAAATACATAATGTATGAACTTTCGCATTTGATGTACTATGTTCATTTTATATCATACTAGTTAGTTTGTTAACTGTTCTTTAAAGTAGTTGTATACTTGATATAATTTGCTTTATTCTTTATGAAGTATTTTTAACTAAAAATATTGACTCATAACCTAGGACAACAGTTATGTGCAGCAAGCATGTCTTATTTTAATGCTATTTTAAAAGTTCATTAAAATTACAATTCAATTTTTATTTTTTGTAAATTCATAATGTATCAAAATATTTTATTTTTCTGTAGTCTTTTTTTCCCCTTGTGCTTTGCTTACACTTGTCACTGTTTGTTAAGTTCTATGAAAGTTTTACGATCAATTAAACAAATGGCGTATCTGACAAACTGCAACAACCTTTGGAGTAACACAACACTACATGCACATTAGTGGAATGGTTACATATGTGTGATCTCAACATCTACAGTGTGCCCTGGTAATAAATATACCGTTTTGTCGTCTGTTTCAGGAAGAAGAAGAATTCTGTGATACCGACCCCACGACCAGTGCTGCCCCCACCAGGTAAAGTGTCATGTTCGTTGCCTGGCAACATCACTTATTCCTGGAATCTCACCGACCGTTCTGGCAAGCTACATTCAAAGTTGACTTACCAGCCAGATTTATGCATCGGGACAGTCTAATTTGTTTACCTCTTGTTTGAATTTACATGCGTACAAAATTCTTTCATAGTTTTGTGGTATTTTAATAAAAACTATTGACAAATTTATTTATTTCATAAAAAATACTAAGATTATCATCATAAACAAAGAAAAAACATCGAGAGTTTTAAGCACATCTGGTTTTATTAGATTTTATATTGTTTTATTAATGATCATGCTCATTTTTCAGATGCATGCTTTCTCATGGTGCTAGAACTAGCTTGTCTTTCCGCAATAATATTGGTGAGTACGATTGAAGATAATCATCGAATTTGAACATTTACATTGGCTAGAGAATAGTTGCAAATGGCACTATAAACGGGTTCATAAAGATACAAACTTTATAAAATTTCTCAATGCACCACGTTTGGCACCAATGTCGCAGTCTCGTTTTTATTGCTTTATTGTTTGTGTTGGGTGGATGATGGGATTGATGACTGAAGAATAGTTAGTAATGTCTTTTTTATTAACAAAACTCATCACTTGTTGCCTGTTTGGCAGTTACAAGTCAACTGGTTCACAAGCTGATGGTGTTCTCAACTTCTCACATACGATGCAGTATTGAACTTGTATTAAAACATCAAGTAATAATGTGTAAGATGCATAGTAGATGTATTCGAACTATATTGATGAGATGAGGATACAAATGTGAATTGTGAATGAATAGACTATATTGAAATATCTCAAGAAACTAGCGAATTCCATATAAATTTAACATGATT